>JAUEPT010000142.1:0-89946 GCA_030435635.1 Armillaria borealis
AATGAGAAATGACGAGCTGCTTTAGAGAAAGATGGTGACGTACGGATAGACATATGTGTCTGGTGTTGGTGAGAATATGGAGGCTATACTTAAGTGCGCTGCGACACTTGACGCTAACGGCATGGGTGATGGTAGAGATGACGGCAGGATGATCGATTTTCCAATTGGTATGCGATCGTGAACCTAATAACCCGATCGGGTCTCCTTTCACCTTCGATTCCGTGTCTGATCTTTTCTTTCCCCTCCAAGACTCCGCCTTAGATGCCGAGCCGTTGATTATCTCTTGTCCATCTCACTGACCTATGAACCGGACCACAAGATCGAGCAAGTCCAAGGGAAGTTTTGGAGCGACACAGACTTTGAACGTTCGGATGAGACCGCGCAGGCGACACGTATTGGGTACCAGGAAGACCACTTTTGGAACGGCAAGATAAAAGGTATATGGCGTGGATTTGACTCTTCTGTCATTGTTGTGGCTCAGGTAGCAGGCAACAACGTGCGTATACTCACAATCGAGGGCACAAATGATGTTCATTATTGGTTTATCCCGTGTTTCCGTTGAGGGAGTGGTGGAAAATGGTAGTCGCAGTATCACTGCAGATGTATCCTGTAGCGACAATGAGTTCAAGGAAATACATCAAAAGAAAATAAGCACACCTGATACGACGCCGTTCCAAGTGAAAGCCCACATTTCTTCAGGGGAATAAATAGTGTGAAATCGCCTCCGTCATCGAATGCTTATTGTTACGTAGCGAGAACGCTTGCAGCCGTCGCATCTTTCAAAAAAGAGACCCCTTGTTTGTATGAGGTATGGATGGCATACCAGATTCCGAGGAACACACCAACAGTAATCATCGTTGGAGCAGACCAGGGCATAATGAAACATCCACTGCAGACTTCCATCAGCTACTATATTCAAAGAAGAGAGACCGTCAAACTCACATCCATGGCATGTCCCTATCGATCTACAAGTCAAGTACGCCAATGAAAATCCTTGGCTGGGTGCTGGACACGTCTAGATATCTACATCGATAATCCCTTCATGGTCAGCGCGGCAATGGAGAACCAATAGAATACCACTCACAATATCCATTGGCATCACAGAATTCCTGGAATAGCGAGTGTACGAAACGGATCTCCCGTCGCTGTCATCGATTGGGACAAGTATGAGCCGCCGTGAGTTAGAGGAAAATTTCTTCTGTCGATGTTCTTGTCGGATCGGCAGGCGCGTCGTTGCAGTATTTGGAAGAAAGGGTCCGGCGACGCGTCAGAGATACCGTTGACGGTTGGAGGGAGAAGACGTCTTTGTTGGATTTTTCCGGGCCAGCAAGGGAGCCAAATCCAGTTTCGATGCCGTTCGTGGTTATCCTTCCGAGCCCCATCGTCGGCAAGTCTAGCTACAAACGAGCCACGAGCCTCGTCTTATCGCTCGCGAAACATTCCGTGCTGGATGTCGTACTATCCCCCTATCGCTGCACTTTTTATGGGGTTTGAATTTCGAGGGTTGTCGTGTGAGGACACTGGAAACACGGGATAAACAATGATTCCCTCGGGATAGCTTGATCTTGCGGTCCGGCTCCTAGCTGGCTCGGTCAGAAGGACAAGAGATAAATTTCACTAGAGAACATAGGAAGAGCAGCGAAGGTGATGGTAGAGACGAGGCCTTGATGGTCGGAGGAAGAATCTTGGAAGAAGCTATGGAAAGTTGCGGCTTGTCCCTCGGCCCGCCTCCCGACTTTGTTGTGATTTGTTGATTCCCGTAGCTACTGCCCTCTCACTTGCCTCTCACCATCAACCTCTCACCATGCGCTTCGCAATCCATAACCCTGACCAATGTGAGCTTGCTCTCTTTACCTCTTGCCGTTCGTATGTTGATTGCTTTGTACTCAGATAGGATCGTGCCACCATGGCGGATCTCTTGAACGTTGGCTGCAGTTTCCATAGTCAACACGCTTTGTTTTCGGACCGGCTTCGACTCAGCAGCCATGGAGACGGCTCCTTGACCCACATCTATCTTCGTCTCACGAGTTGCTTATCTTCTTCCCAATTGGGCAGCCCTCGATCGCGCTGAAATCTTCGTGGATGTGCTCATCCGCCATCTCCGTGAGTGTTCAAACGTTCAAGTCCATTAGGGTGCGGATCCTTGACTTAAAGATTAAGGACGTAACAAACCTGCACGGAGGAGCTGAAGGAGATGGTCGCGAGAACTCACACGGAGTCACGAATCGGTCGTCTGGTCATCTTGTGAGCCACCTAGGTGCGTCATATTCATGCATTTCGTTACTTTTTCTCACCTCCATGCTTAGGTATCAAGAAGTACAAATCCGTATTGCTGCGACCGCACAACTTTGATTCTTTTCCGCCGAAGATCTTATGGGCCGACCAAGGGTTATACAAGCCTACGATGCGGAAGGATCGTTCCGCGGTCAAGTTACGAGGCGGATCGTGCGTGCTTAACTTCCTCTTCACCTTGGTTGAACTTATCAGTCCCCGTAGCAGTTGCCATATTGTCGTCGTCGATTACCCTAGTCTTCCGACCACCTCTTCGCTTCTCGGAGCGCTGAACACTGATGTGGGGGGTAGGATTGTGGATTGCAGTTGTTATTGTAGGCAACTGGTACGCTGTGTTTGATACTTCGCCCACTCAAGTAGAGCTAATCTCAGCTGTGCAGAGATCATTGACCCGCACACAATAGTCCTTAGTGCCAACGTGATTATCATTTGACTGGCCGCCCAGCCCTCTTCAACATCATGGCTGAAAATCGCTGCCGCAGAGCAGCATGGGCTGATCGTATACTTCAGCTTCTGCCTTCTTATTACCAGTGTCGTCAATATAAGGTACGTGATCAGTGCTCCTTTTGATTGTGGGTTAATAAAATTCTAATTTATCCAGATGCGAGATATTTCTGAGGGAGCCGTCTTCGAGCATGCCGTAACTACCCCGTTTCGGGGATTCAGTAAAGTCTGGTTTCTGATTGGCGCCGGAATAAGTACGGGCGTGGCAACAAAGCAGAATGTATGCTTTCTCGCTCCCTGTTGTTGAACTACTAACATCCCTCGTAGATTATAAAACCTGGCTTGCACAATCGTCGCAGATCTGCCCGTGAAGACCACATTCCATCTCGTATATCGCCTCTCGCTGTAACGACACATGTTGCAATTTGGACGTCAGAGCCGGGACACTGCTTGAGAGCCTCACGGAAATGAACCTGATAGACGGATGTTCGAGGGGTAAATAAGCGGTGCCGAATTGAACAGACCTCCTTCGTTAGTCGTCGGTCTATACATGTACGACAAGCTGACTGATGGATATGTATTTAGGCTGAAAAGTCTCTTCTCCACCTCCAGTTATGACTAGACACTTCGCTGTCTTTCGTTTAGAAAGAGTAATTCATTATACCGTTATCTTTTCCTGACTTTGGAACCGCCGACGCTTACGTACCCTATGATCGGATATCTGAACAGGGATTCGAGAAATATGCCTAGTCTTAGGATCCAATGCATTTCACGGTCGCCACGTATCCAGTTCAAACTAAACTTTCGCGCTGCTCCAAAATTTCCCTTATGGTTGATCAATCCGTCAGTGCGACGGCGCCCTAGAGGACGGAGGAAGAGGAGCCCTAGATCAAGAAGGTGATGGCGATTCCTGTAAGTCCGGCCCAAGGCCCGCCTTCCGACTTGGTTATTGTCATTTGTCGATTTCCGTAGCTTCCGCCATTTCCATCCTCTCCCCATCATCCTCTCAATCAGCAGACCTGCCTATGTATATCATCTTCGAAATCTGGCAACTCTCGGTGCCGCATACGATCTGTGTGACTGCTCTGGTCAATCCCGGTTCAGAACCTTCAGGTCATGCCTACAAATAGCAAACTGGCACGGAGTCGCAGCTCTGGTCATCTTGCGAGCCATCCAGGCGCGTCATATCCATGCCTTTCCGTACCTCTGCTCACCTCCATCCCTAGGTATCCAGAATAACGAGTCCATCATGATCTAGTTTCGTGCTGCTGGAACCGCGCAACCTTGAGTCTTCTCCGCCGAAGATCTTACTAGCCGACCAAGCGTTATATAGGCCTACGATACGGAATGATCCGTCACAGGTTGTCATATTGCGGTTATCGATCCCCTCAGTGTGTGGACGTCTTCGCTTTATAGTTGGTCGAACGCGACTGTAATCGGAAGCTGGATCGCATTTCTTAGGTTATCTCAGGCAGCCGGTATGTTCTGTTGAATACTTCTCCTACCGAGGCGGAACTAATCGCAGCTGCTCAGGGAACATTGGCCTGTCCACAATAGCCTTAATGCTGGCCTTGGCGCGCCCCAACACGATTATCATTCGACTTGCTGCCCAGCCCGTCGTCAACACATTTCGAAGTGACGGCTGGAAATCGCTGGCGCAGAACAGTATGCGCAGACTGAGATTGTGTACTTCGGCCCGCCTTATTTTTACCACTGTCATCGATATAAGGTACGCGATTAGTACTCATTCTGACTGGTTAACAAAATTCTATTTGTCCCAGATCCGAGGGATGTTGAGAGAGTCGGCTTCGAGTATGACGTAATTATTGCATTTCGGGATCCCGTACTCAAGTTCGGCTTTTCATTGGCATTGGAAGAGAACGAATGTAGCAAAGAGGTACAAGGCGTGTTCCATCTCGCTCCCTGTTATCCAACAGCTAACATCTCTAGTAGGTTATGGTCCCTTGATTGCCCAATCTCTGCAGATCTGCCCGTATTGACTACATTTCTTCTTATTTGTCGTCCCTCACTATAATGAGAGTCGGCACAATTTACACGTGAGAACCGGGATGCTGTTCGCCCCTCAGTGTTGGAAGGCATCACGGAAATGAACTCTACCAACAGATATTCGGGGTGCCGAGTTAAGGAGACACTCCCTGGTTAGTCGGCGGTCTATTCATCCACGATAAGCTGACTCATGGATACATATTTAGTGCCCAAATATCTCTTCTCAGCATCCAGTAATGAATACCCAATTTCTGTCTTTCGTTTAGCGAGAATAATTGATTATGCTTTTATCTTTTCTTACTCGGCTGACCAAGACAGATATCGTGTTCGTCGGTATCCGTTCACAATCTGGCTCTGGCTACCACGAGTTCTATCGGACGGTCCTTTGTGTTGTTCATTAAATTGACTGCACTTCATAACCCCCATGTTTCTCGAAGTTTTTGGCTCCTTTTCATTCTAGTGTATTGCCCAGTGTTCGCTGAGAAGAGATGGGCAGAGTATCCACGTCTCTTGTAGGGTTTATTTATCATCGTTCGAGATCAACTCCGATGCTCCTTATTTGCCTCCCTAGCCTTAAATGGCCGAACTCGAGTTAATAAGTCCGGCTTCGAGTCGACGTAGAGGACTGTACGTCATCAACCATTGCCAAGGAGACCGGATCTGGGTACTAATTATACTCAACATCAATCAGCCCCTCCGGAGAGAGCGGAACAGCTCTAAACCCACTTCTACATTATCTCCCGGCGCCTATCTTTCGGCTGTGCAGTTAGTTGATGGTGAGGAATTTCAGGCATCTGAGCACTGGTCTGCATTTTTTGCTTCTTACTGTATACCACGAACTGAAACTGCTTCCTACGACGTTGGATTGTCTGTTACGCTCGTCGGCTATAGGCATGGGCACGTGGTCGTCTTGGTTTGATGCTTCATATCCTCATTCTGCGACCACTAGAGGGAGAATCTCATAATATTTCGGAGGACGAGTCGGAGTATTACAATGACGAAGACAGCAGTAGCTCTGGATACAGCACAGAGGAAGAGGTAAGCTCATATCAGTGTTCCAGACAGGCAAGGAATGATACTTTGCATGTTCATCCATCAAGTACGACCCTCGCGCTGTCACTCTCTCCGCCAACACCGAGATAGGGAAAGAAGAATCAAGCATTCCAGTGTTAAGACAACGGTCTTACACTGGCACTGATAAAACGGTCATACCCTCGTCTCTGGCGAACACTCCCTGTGCCGATCTAGGTGTCGACGGAGTCTTGGACAAGCTTAACATCACGCTCGGCACATCGTACCCTTTGGACTCTGTAATCTCGGTTCTCAGTTCCTATGTCGCACAAGGTCTCGACTTCGGTACAACATACGCTTATTTGCGCCATTACTGGAGCCGGCGTGATATCCCTACCATTGAACACAGATTACGCACCAACGAAAGGAATGACAGTGAGACGCGGAGAAATGCGGTCGTAGATAACAGGGTCACCAAAACAAATATTTCCCCTCGGCGGATATGGGATCTGTATGCTAACCGGGTGGTGCCACAGTGGGTTGTGCGCAAACGCCCTGTGGGGGTATCACATGCGTGGATGTCTGACGAGGAACGCATGGATGTGATGACACCCATCAATGGATACGAGTGGCCCGTCCCTATCCCGAAGGATGCGAATCTTGATCTGATTCGGATCGAGCTGTTGAACCTGGGAGCGCAGTACGTGTGGTTGGATGTTCTGTGTCTGAGGCAGAACTATGCCATTAGGGATGACTACCATGAGGAGGATTTGCGCAAGGAGCGCCTTCGCGTGGAGGAGTGGAAACTAGACGTGCCAACGATCGGATGGGTGTATGACGAGGCCGATGTTGTATGCTACTTCAGCGGGCTGGGTCGGCCGCTGAATTTAAAACATGGCGACTTCGAGAGTGATAGATGTTGGTTCAATCGAGCGTGGACGGTGCAGGAGACCAGCACCCATTTAGGTTTGGCCATTGCTGGCCAGGTCAGAGGTCACATCATGGAAGAAGACATGCAGATAATGCTTTCGCAAAAACTGGAATCGTTGGAGGCGGCGCGGTTCTACAGGACAACAATTAATGTCCTGTCGCAGATGCAGCATCGGATGGCAACAAATCCTGTAGACAAAGTCGCAGGCTTGATATACCTTCTCAATATGGAGTCCATCCCAATATACGACATGAAGCAGTCGGAAGAGGAGGCTTGGGCAGTCCTCGTGGATGACATGAGGCCCAGGTCTCGGGCAGATTTATTCTTCTACTTCCCTGAGCCTGGGAATGGAAATAAATGTTGGCGACCGTCATGGGAGCAGGTAATGACACAGAAATTTCATTTCCGTTATGAGTCGATGAAGTTGGAGGGTGTTCGTCGGATGGAGGAGAATGATGTTGACTGGTTTGATGGACTCCGTATTGACTCGGTACAGGTATGTGGATTGGCCGACGCATCAAGCACAGGAGACCTTCGGCGAGGGCAATTATTTGTGAAGATTGGCACCAAGGCACCCCACGCATTCGAAATCGTCGCTGACCACGAATACTCCATACCAGATGGCTCGTATACACTCCTAGGCTCACACAGAGGTACTTCAATGCGTCTTATCTTTGCCGTCGGGCGCCTCAGACAAGATGGGAAGTTTGAGAAATTGTCCGTGTTCACTATGACCGACCCTAGAGAAATTGTGTTTTGGTCCCTCGGAGTCGAAACATATGGTGTTAAAACGGTTCTTTGTTAATTTAATTTTGTTTGTAATTAGCAGATGTCTAATTGTGTCGATACACAGACTTACTGCAGGTCCGTGACCCGATAGTCTTGAGTTTGTTTTCTATCTCTCTTTGATCTCTCTTATTTCTCGCATTATCCTTACGGAATCGTGGTTCTATGAGCTTTCTGGTTGTGCATTGTCCCTTTCTCGTAGATTTGATTTTCATTGTATTTTTTATACGTATTATGAATGTTTGCTTGAATGTATTTTTGGCTTTCTTAAATGAGATCAGAAGTGAGTGACACAATTCCTAAGACGATCGCAGGTGTCTGTTTCCCAGCAAACAAAGATTAGCACCCATCGTCCATTGATGTTGTCGAGTAACGAGATATTACATGTTACTGTTTGTAAATTCATGCAGTGGTAGCCGTCTCACACGGCGGAGCTAGTGAGTACTTATGTCAGCTAGTGATGCGCGCCGAGTCTATCTCACAACCTAGATAATGTGAACAAGAATGGCCAGGAAGCTGTCATCATCGAAAGGTCCAGGATCACATGGCCCCCATAACGTTGATGCATAGGTGAAATTGATAGGATTGCCGGCCCAATTTGACACTGCGTTCCAGGTACCACTCCAAATTTGAAATCGGCGTTCAAAGATTGAATACGGGGTTGGAGAAATGAAGAGTAAGTGGCAATGTTACGCCGTTTTGGCCAAAGGTACGTCTATGTTTTGAATACCTGTGTTCTGTGGTTCATTCATAAGCTATGCAGGACCCTATGCAAGGATTTGGGGCCGATCAAAGTGCACACTGCAGAATTTGACTCTCGTGCGATCGTTTGAGTATATCTCGACTTCGAGGCACATACGCATTGTTCACCAGACGACGATACGTCGTGTTGGCCCCAAACCTGGATCCGTTGCCTTCCTTGAGTGAAAACGCACGATACTGATGGCATAATTTGAGAAAGGATGCTATGGCGATCGGGATATTGATGTCTGAGTGAAGGTCAGTGTGCATGAACTGGAACAGATAGGAGACCCCCAGCTATCTCTTTGAATTCCCCTTTGATGTCTCCAGAGCCTTCATCCGGACGTCTCCATCAATCCACCCCACGCAATCATCTCGTCTTGAGATAGTCGCGTCCAAGTCGCGTCTGAGTCCGGGTGTTTACACCGTCCATGCCGTCCAGTGCAGCGAAGATATCTGGGCCGCTTGCCTGATGGTGACATGTAGTCTTGGGCCAAAAGTGGGTCATAAGGGTCGCTCGACGGTAGGGCAATCCTGACTGCCTGGAATGGAGGAAATGAGCATGATTACATTAATTTGTTGAGCTACCAAATGTGCCACGCTTCCGACTGCCGTCGCTTATCATCCCCCACCTTTCCGTCGTAGATATTCTAAATTTAGCAGTATATATTGTAGAGGACCTAGTAATCGAGCCCCTCGCGTGTTTGCGAGGGTTCCTGCTTACCACGGAGTCCCCACTATCCACTTACTTGCATGTTGCTTAGCGTACTCCAACATAGTTCATCATGAAGCATACATAATAACAGTATAGGGTAGATACACTCAGGATCACAGTGTCAAGCTCTGGTGGTATTGAACAAGGAGTCCCCGAAGTTTAAGCAGTGGTCACCCTACGCACAGGGTAAGGGCGCGAAAACAAACTAGACGAGGTGAAAGACGAACTTGTGTGACGCTTTAATGATAGCGACCTTTGCCTTCTTTGAGTCAGAGACGCGCTTGGCAATGAGAGCACTGAAAATATGATTAACCAATGAGGAAACAGGAGTGGAAATAGAACACTCACTCATACTCAGACTTTTGCTCCTTCTGGTGTTCCAATTTTCTACGCTTGACGGAGCAGAGGTGACGACCGCGCTGGAGACGGATGGGGGTAACAAGACGCTGGATCTTGGGTGCCTTAGTGTAAGGCTTCGCGTTCTCCTTCTTCCCACTCTTCACCTCCCGACGGATAACGTACTTGCGGACATCGTCCTCTTTGGACAAGTTGAACATCTTGCGAACGTTCGTTGCCCGCTTCGGACCGAGACGCTTGGGGAGGATGGTGTCAGTGAGACCGGGGATTTCTGATTTCACGTCAGTAAAAGTTAAAAAAAACGAAGATAAATGTGTACACACCAGCATCCCCATGCTTCACGATGACCAAACTCAACACAGCAATATCCGGGCCCACTATGCATCCCCGCACAGACTTTCGCTTTCTCTCACCCATCCGGCGAGTGCGATAGCACGAGTGACCGTCGGCTAACAACAGGCGGGCACGGGAGGGCAGGAGGACACCCTGCTTCATCGGGAAACCCTGCTTGTCGTTTCCTCCAGTAATCTGGAAGACGTATCCCTTGAGCTCATCAGAGACATTGTCACCGGGGACCTCTTGCGAGATTTTTTTCCCCATAAAATCACGGACCCGGCGGTCATCATCGATGTCAATGAGTTTTTGGGCACCGGTAGCAGGGTCTGGGGACGGTATTTAATGGGATACATACGGGGAATAGGTAGGACATACGCACCAGCGATGTTGACCTTCATCTTGTCTTGCTCGTCTTTAGTCTTTTGCGTGGATGAAGAACGAAACGACGAGGAGCAAAATGGAGGGAAAGTGATTGTTTGGTTCTACTTGTGAAGCGACACGATGCTGGTGGCTGACTGTACAGTTGTCGAGACTTTCCGGTACGCTTCTGCCCAGAACGGGGCCGAAACGACCAGTCCGGTACACTGTCCGGGTGCGACCTGTCCGGGTAGGAAATTAATAATTATGTGTAGAAGGATAAGGGTATATAACGCAAGCAAGGCCCACACCAGGGGCAAAGCCTGCTACATTCCGTACCAGAAGTATCTTTTTTTCATATTTGTCCCAAATGTTGCGTTAAGTATCCTATAAGTTCAAGACCCTCAACTGCGACTCACGAGAGTATGGGAGAACATCAGTAGATATACTAAGTAATATGCGTGCACTGTAATCAAGCACCTCATCATGAAGCTACAGACCCTTTGTGAATTCTGTGTTTCGTGAAGATGTTAGTCCAATAATTTTCAGGGTTGCGTGCACTTGTCCGTTGTTTACGAGTGAGGTAGTCGGCATAAAATGCAGTTTTGGAGGAGGCTGACAAAAGGAGGATGGTAGACGCACCACCTCAATATTTTGAGGATCAGAGCCAGTCCTCAGAAGCTCAAACCAATACGCAGTCTAGAAGAGCCGTCGGTAGAGCATGGTGAGGTCCTCTCCTCGCAGGTTGGGGATATACTGCGAGTCTGTCGTGCACCAAAAATGCTCACACTGATTGAAGAAGCTTCGCTCAGTGGCGGCCAAAGGCCACCACCAGCTCACATTTTCTCACCCCCAAGCTAGGGACAAGAACGGAGGAAGCCATGGATCGAAGGTGATGGTAATTGCGAACCCGGCCCGCCTCCCGACTTGGCTGTTGTCGTTTGTTGATTCCCGTAGCTCCGGCAATTTTTATCCTCATCCAGTTACTATCATCTTCTCATCGTGAACATAGTAATCTGCCATCCCGACCAGCCAGTTAAGGTGAGCTTGCTTTCTCAGACTCTTATCGCTCGTTCGCTGAAGACTTGATACTCAGATAAAGCGATACTATGGACACGGACTTCTCGAACGGCAGCTACAATTCAGAATCGACGCTCTTGCGACCTATTGAGGGACCGGAGATCATAACGAGACTTCGTTGAAAGACTGTTATTACAAGATGGTCAGCGCGCGTGGTCTGTCTGCTTACCTTTGCGCCTTAATTCAGCTAACAAAACCTTCTGCAGCCTGTAAATCTGACTCGGACGCGGTAGCTATCGAGATGGCCCCTTGGTTTACGTGAATCTTCATCGAGAGCGAGAAGACGAGAGGAGAAGCAATAAGTGGACCAGCGTATCCTCTTCAAAATCTGGCAGCCATCATTGGCGCTGAAATCTTCGCCAGATCGTGTGTACTACTTGGCTTTCTCTCCGCCTATGTTGAACTCATCAGTCCAGCAGATTGTAGTATTGCGGTCGTCGATTTCCCCAGCGTTTAGACCTCCTCTTCGCTTCATAGAGCGCCGAACACCGATCAAAGGAACAGGATTATAGGTTAACTCCGGCATCCAGTAATGTGTTCAATACTTCTCCCATCCATGCGGAGCTAATCTCAACTGTGCAGGGAACACAGGCCCGCCCGAATTAGTCTCAATGCTAGCCTTCGCGCGCGCCGACAAGATTATCGTTTGACTGTCCGCCTACTCCGTCTTCAGTACACTTCGAAGTCATGGCTCAAAATCACTGGCGCAGAATACGACGCACTGACTGTAACCTTCCGCTTCTGCTTTCTCCTTATCGCTGTCGGTGATTTAAGGTAAGTGATTATCGTTCATTGTGACTCTGGGTTGATAGAATTATATTTTTTCTAGATCAAGAGATTTCCGCGAGAGTCGGCTTTAAGTATGACGTAATTTCTACATTTCGGGATTCCGTACTTCCGTCAGGCTTTTGCTTGCGGCATGAGCGTGTCAGCAAGGCATAATGTATGCCTATCCTCGTTCCCTGTTGTCCGGCCGCTAATTTCTTTAGTAGATTGTAGCCCCTCGCTTGCACAATCGCTACAGACGCATTGATCTTGCTCGCTGATTGCCTTCCTTGCGGTATATCGCCACTCGCTGTCACAATTCCCATTGCTGCTCGCGCGTGAGAACTAGGCTGTTGCGTTGGAAGGTGTCAAGGAAATGAACTCGACGAGCAGATGTTCAAGGAGTAAATGAGCCGTGCACAGTTGAGCAGACACTCCTTAGTCAGTCATTGGTCCCTTCGTGAACGATAAACCGACTAATAGATATCTATCAGTGTTTCTTCTCAATTTCAAGTAATTATTCGGTACTTTGCTGTCTTTCGTTTCACGAGATGAATTCATTATGTTTCTGTCTTTTCCTACTCGGCTGACCAAGACGGTAATTGGCGCCTTAGTGTAAGGCCTCAGAAAACATGCACTATGCCATGGCTCGTTGGTATTCGTCCGTCTTACCACCAGCTCCCTCGATTGTCCGAAACTTAGACAGACCTTTGATTTTGTCCATCAAGCTACGCGTCTCATAACTCCCGCCCCAAAAGGAGACGGGCTCTTCAACCACCGAGTGTTGATATTGGACTAGCATAAAATGACGCCTTGCCCTCATGCGAGAGGTTAAGGGCAATACTTCACTGCTTTTCACCCTAGCATCTCGCCCAGTGTTCGCCGGAGGGATGACCACGGTATCTACGTCTTTTGCGATCGATTCGGTTCGAGGTCGATTCCTACTCTACCCATCCGCCTCCGTAGCCTTGGAGGGCAGAACTCGACCCCAAATCAACCTCGACTGGCATGGACATCGAGGTTCCAATTTCGCCTTGCTCTCCCCGTCCACAATTTTGGCGCCGCGGATGTGGAGGAGCATCATTGCTAAGAACCGGAACTGGGTACAAACTCTGTTCAACGATAATCAATCCTTCCGCAGAGAGCGGAGTGGATTTAACCCTAGTTCTGCTTTGCTACCCTGACGACTAGCTTCGTTGACCGCGCGTGTGAGAGGGACGAGCAAGAGTAACGGGAGCCGCTTCTTACTGTGATAAGCTCGTCTATCTGGAGCGAGCTGAGGCTGATTGATATCCTTTCAGGTACGACGATGAGCGCGCGGCACACGCATAAGCTGTTTAACGATCTGGACAACCAAACGGGAGCACGTTGGATCATAGCGACGAAAAAAGGTACCTTTGTTACTCCTTGACCGTACCTCTGCATTAAAACAATTTCATTCCGTGCAAAGAGTAAAAAGGAAGGCGCTTATATCTGAATAAGAAGGTTCATAGACTGCCTTCGCGGAGAACCAGAAGACCGATGGTCGACGGTTGGTTACCCTTACAAGTATTCGTGTGGATTCACCGATGGATCCAGGTAGTAATCTATCCAGGCACGTTCTCGCTCTTTCATGTTCTGCACTTTTTGCTCACTTGCGATACTTCAGAGTCGTCTCCAAAGAATAGCGCAAGACTCGATCCTCGCTTTATACCACTCATGTCCCCCGAAGATCTTAGTGTCGTTGATCAGTATGGGTGCACTGTCAACCTTTGAGAACACGGAATGTGGGAGTCAGAAAGACAAGGGAAGAATGATTTCAGTTTTTCACATTGAAAATGTCCCAAAGACGTGCTCGAAATAAGAGTCCGCGTGATTCAAAAGTACAAATGATTTCGTTTCTAAAATACATTCATATCTCTACAGCTACCATATTAATTTCGGGCCATCAGTGTTCATGAACTCGCCGCTAATTTTCTCCCGCGTGCCATTCTCAACAACACTGGCGAAAGGTCGGGCAGCCTCTTCCGCCGACATCGCTATAGCATCTTGTATCGGCATCAATGTACTAATCTTATCGATTACTCGATTCACCCGAGCTGTATCCAGTTCATCAGAGCGCGCAGATTACTATTTCCCACACGATTACTCACACATATCCGATTGTACAAGGTCAGGTGCGAGAGGGAAGCAGACTATGATTAAGAAGTATAAGCTTCTATCGCGATATCAGTATCAAAAAATGCTTACTGAAGGAATTATTATTGAAATGAATCTTCCTAGCAATGTAGTGTACGGAAACGTTGCTTACGCCGTATATGTCCAGCAGGAATGGAAATGAAAGCCGTTAAGCTGGCAGCCACCGAGGATATAACAATGAACCAAGGAGAAGAAGATCCTGCTTTAATGAGTGAGTATATGGACTAGAAGAGAGCGAGCATCTTAATGACATTCACCTGGTTGCGAAAGGGATGAGATGACAACACACGAAGGTCAAGATCACCCTCACCACAAGGTGATCTCCCAGTTCCATAGCAGGAGTCTCGAGCGCTGCCCAAATCTAAGTCGCGGTATCTGGAAATCGTTTGAGGAACAAGAAAGACCGGGTAGGAATCCGGTGATGCGACTGATATACACATGCGACAACGGCATCGAGGTGGCCGTGCTCGGTCTCGATTCTCTTCGGCAGGTGTACTTGATACGGTAATCCTTCCAGGATTTTTGGTAGGGAGCACCTTCTGATGATTTGCGGTCGAAGGGTTGTGCAGTCCAGCCAAGATTGAAATGTCAGAGTTCTAGCTCTGAGTTCGTTGACGAGAGATAACCCTGCCAAGGCTATCAAGATGTGAGCGACCAGCGAGATGTAACGCAACAGTTAGCACCAGAGATATGTACTTTTCGAACATGTCAAGGGTCGTATTGATGAAAATCGGTGAAAGGACTCGATCGTTGCTGTTCCCGAGATGGAGGCTGTTATTAATTCTGAGCCAGAGAAGCATCAAAGAAATGAATTACTCTTTGTATACTGTGAGCAACGGGCTTCAAGAAAGAGAACGAGAACGAGAATGACTGCAGGTAACCGTACTTCCCGGTGATATATCCGAGCATTGAACACAACTATTCCAATGTACGTCCAGCCTTTCAGTTACGGGGCCGACATGCGGTGGTGTAATGACATAAACAAATCACACAGTGGTATCTTCATCAGCGGATGAAAAAGTGTCATCTCGGGGCAAACCGGCCATGCGGAGCCACTCACAAAATAGTGGCCGATAGCCTGAAAGTAATAACTAGGTTCTGCCTCGTAATAGCCTCGGACCTTTGTTTATGGTTTTCTGGACGGTTCAATAAGCCGCGACTTCAGAATATGTCAGTTCCGAGAGTAGCTAGATAAGAACTATACTCATGTGCCCTGAGTGTCAGCTAATCCTACCGCTCGATGAACGGAGCGACGCACCTTTAATGTAAGTAGGGATACAATTCTACGGCCCTGTATCGTGTTATCGACTCTCACACAGTGCCTATCTTTCAAGGCCAGCATATCTGTGTCTCGATATGTTAGTTGAGCAAGGTCATATCAAGGCCGTAGCTTACGCACCTCATTTAGACACCGTTCTGCCTGTCCTAGAGCCAGACGACCACGAGATTATACTCTTATCGATTGCTATGAATCGTCCTTGGGTTCGTCGGTCGAAGGAAGGATTCTTGAGTCCCTGGGAGTTTATAAGCCACATGCTGTTCGCAGCTTGCTGTAGGTGGGATTTGAAATTTGAGGGCCGTCGCGTGAAGACACTGGAAACACTGGCCAAAATTATTGTGAGCACCATTTAAGTAATAGATTGCGAGTATACGCGCCCTGTAATCTGCCATCGGAAATAAGAAATACTTATGCTTGATTTTAGGATCTAATGTGTCGTCGTCGTGTGCGATGCTATCAGTTCGTGCCGTTTCGAAAACTCCCTCGGCTCGCTCAATCTTGAAGTCAGTCTCGCAGATATTTCGATGATTGATTCTCAAGACGGAGACCTAGCGGACGGAGAGAGAGCAGCGAACGTGATGGCCCTACAGGATCAGATCGGTAGCCTGCCTCTCGGCCCGCAGCCCGCTCCCGATTTGGTCGTTGTTGTTTGTTGATTCTTGTGGCCACCGCGGTTCTTGCATCCTCTCACCATCGACCTCGTATTCTGTCACTCTGACTGGCTGACCGACTCGATGAGCTTGCCTCGATCAACTTTTAATCTTCCTTTGTCGATTCATTTATACTCCACGTAGGACGACCCCACGGCGCCTGTGAGATTTTCATCGGCGGCCACGGTTTTCAAGAATGGAGACGCGACTTAGGTATACAGAGTCGTGATCGTAAGGAGATAAAGTTGGGAAAACTATGGTGTGTCTGCTTACTGTATCCTGTCCATGTCGACTAACACGGCCTACAGCTGCTCTTCACTAACCTCTTGAGCCACGCGGTTCCTTGGTTATACCTATTTTTGTTCCGTCGCCGAGGAGAGAAAAGACACTGAGTGAACATGCGCATACGAATCAAGATTTTGTCGTGCTGTCTCCGCTGAAGAACATGGTATGGTCGACAGTCAATTACCCTTATGAGGACTCACGCGGAGTCACAGATAGACCCATGCCGCAAGGTATCCAGGTGCGTCCTTACTCTTGCATTTCATCGCTTAGGCTCACCTTCAATAGATTGGTCGTACTTCAGCATTATCTGACTCGGACCACTCAACCTCGACATATTGTCCGCCAAGGATGTCACGGGAGTTCCCATTACGTGCAATGCGTAAGAAAGGTTGGCAGGCAAATCGTATGAAATATTCATCTCCCTCCTGAACTTGCAAACTCATCAGTCCCCGTAGGTTTTGCCTCCTCAGATTGTCATATCACTCTAGTCGATTCTCCCAGCTCCTTGTCGTTTCGTCAGCGCACGTTGCTGGCGGAACGCTACGGTAAGGGCGGGGATTATGTAATGTGGTGGGAACATTATCTGGGTGGAACGTCGTTTCGAATTCTTAGTTCGGAACTTTGGGTTAATGCCTAAGAAATAGCAGACGCGCATGGAGATGCTGAAGGAGATGGCCATGGAAGCTTGCACGAAGCCGCGAATCAATTGTCTGGTCGTCTCGCGAGGCATTCGGGTGCGCTCCATTCATTGATATTGTTACTTCTGCTCACCTTCGTCTTTAGATATCAAGATCGTTATTGAAATTCGTTTTGATTGGATCACGCAACTTTGATTCTTTTCCGCCGAAGATCATCCACGCCGATGATGCATACAATGCGGAAAGTTCATTCAACGGTCAAGTTACCAGGCGAATCGTGAGTACCATCTGACTTCCTCTTGATCTTTTTCGAACTCATCAGTCTCCACAACAGATTCTGATGTCGTCGAATCTCCCGGCGCGTTCGGATCTCCTCTTCGCTTCACGTAGAACGTAGATGGCTTGCAAGCATCAGGGTTGTGGATATCATTTATTAGGTTTCCCAGCCTTGGTACGTTGCATTGAATACTTCTCCCACCCATACGGAGCTGATCTCAGATACAGAGTTCTCTAAATCTAGGCCTTCACGCGCCGACACGTCTTTCAACCGGTAGCCCAGGGTGTCTTCAACACGTTTCGAAGTCACGGCTGAAGCTCGCTGGCGCAGAGCAGCATGCGCTGATTGTATACCTCAGCTTCCTCCTTCCTTATACCGCTATCTTCGATATAAGGTACGCAATTTGTGTTCAGTGTGACCTTGGGTTAATCAATTACCATTGTTCTCAGAGTCTAGGCATATCTGAGGGACCCGGCTCCGAGGATGACGTAACTACCGCATTTCGGGATTCTGTACTCGAGTTCGGCTTTTGATTGACATCAGAACGGGAACGAGCATGGCAGAAAGGTATAACACGTGTTTCTTCTCACTCTCCAATGGCTGACATCTGTAGTAGGTTATGGACCATCGCTTGCACGTTCGCTCTGCCGATATTGACCGCATTCCTTCTCGTACTAATGTCGCTAGTCGCTGTAACGACACACGTTGGAATTTGGACGTGAGAACTGGGACACTACTTGCGAGCGGGTGGCGGTCTTCATGGACATGAACCCGATAGGTCAGGGGCAAACGAGCTGTGCGAAGTTGAAGAGATGCTCCTTGCTTCGTCACCATTGCATTCATGCACGATCAGTTGACTGATGTATATGCATGTAGTGTTCAAGACTTTCCTCTCCTCAGTCTCCGGTCATGGTTAATGATTAGTTAGACACTTTGCTGTCTTTCACTTAGCAACAGTGATTTTTCATATTTCGGTCATTTCCTACTTCGCTGACCAAGACAACGATTGGTGCCCTATTGTGATGCGTCGGAACCATGCGCTGTGCAGCGGTTCGTTGGTATTCGTTCACCTTCCATCTCTGATTACCGCCCCCTCGGTCGTCCACGACTTCAACCTTCCTTGTTCGGTCAACAAATATGGTATCTTTTCATAACACCCACGTCCCTCCAATGAAGGAGACCTGCTCTTCGACCTCGTCACTGATGAATATCTGCTGCGAAATTCCCAGATATGATGCATTCCTTTCTCGCATGCGAGACGTTACATTTCGAAAGCAAGTGCCTGAAGGCCGCCTATTTTTCCATTCCAATATCTCACCCAATTTTTGGCTGGGAGAGACGGGCATGTCTTTTCGCACAGGTTCATCATCGATTCCGAGTCTACCTAGCTGTCTCCCTAGCTTTGGGGTGCGGGACTCGAACTATCAAGCCCCAAGCGTTGCGAACGTCGAGATTCCGATAATCGCCTCGGTATTCCCGTCTTTCTCCGCCTTGTATGCGGAGAACGGCACAGCATTAACCATTATATTCAGCGTCACGTAGTCCAGTTCTCATTTCTCACTTTAAGTGTACCCGCCTGCAGCGATTCAGGTAGTGATTGGACAGATGACGAGTTCAAAAGACGAACAGCATACAAGGATATTTTCATTGTTCATGAACTTTTTCACGATACTGCTTTAGTCGATGTGATATCGAGACTTGGGATATGGCTTTGAATATCATGCGTTATGCGTCTGTGTAGGCGTCTATTATCCGGCAGTACGGCAGATCTTCAATGGTTCCAGCACGTGGCCGTGGCTGCATCGCTTGCTTCTTATCATACAGCACGACTACAACCTCTTGTGCGGCGCCGAATCGCCCCCAATGAACTGGCAGCCATCTACGCCGACCATGGACACCGGTATGTTGGATTGACATGCGTTCGATACATCACATCCTCATTGAAGCAGTATCCCGATTTCTTCTCAAAAAAGAGCGGGGGAAATATAGATTCAAACTTTCCAGAAAGAGGCGAATGGATGAAGTAAGCATAAAACAGTGTTCTCCAGATGCAAAAAATAATGCTTTCCATGTAGATGAACAACCTGCATGAGGATGACACCCCTGTGGTCAATCCATATACAGGAAGAAGCGAAGACCTTCCCCTGGTGATGCTCTGGGCCTCTGCTGAGACTGGACAGCTGGGACTAATCATTCCAGTGCTGATGCAACGGTCGTACACTGGTACAGGGGTCATAACCTCTACATTGGCCAACACTCCATGCATCGACCTTGGCGTCAATGGAATCTTAAAAGAGCTTAACACCATACTCGGCACATTGTATGCTATGGACTCAGCCCTAAACTCGGTTCTCAATTCTTATATCGCCCACGGTCTCGACTTTGGAACCGCCTACGCTTATTTGCGCCCCTATTGGGATGATGTGAAACTCAGCTTACGCACCAACGAAGAGAAGGACACGGAGATGCGGAGAAAGGTGCTCGTCCGTGACAGGATCACCACACGGGAAGTTCCTCCTCGACGCGTGTGGGATCTGTATGCTAATCGGGTCGTGCCATACTGGGTTGCGCGCAAACAACCGTGGGGGATATCACATGCGTGGGTAGATGAGAAGGACCGCGTTAATGTGATGACCCCTATCAACGGATACGAGTGGCCTGTCCCGATACCAAAGGATACCAATCTTGATCTCATCCGCATCGAGATGTTGAACTTCGGAGCGGAGTACGCATGGTTGGATGTTTTGTGTTTGCGGCAGGAAAGTGGGAAGGGTGAGTATCTGCGCTTGGACGAGTGGAAGCTGGATGTGCCCACGATCGGATCGGTGTATGAGGAGGCACAACAAGTGGTGTGCTACTTCAACGGATTGGGTCGGCCACTGAATCTGACAACGGACTACTTTGAAAGTGATCGCTGTTGGTTCCGACGTGCATGGACCCTGCAGGAGATTACAAAAGATGCCATCATTGGTGGGGAGACGGGCAATGATGCCTTGGGAAAGGAGGTTCGAAAGAGGTTCGACGAGCAACTGGCAGAGTTGTGCATGATGACAGGACTCGGAACGAGTCTTGAACTTGTGTCCGAGATGCAGCATCGGGTGTCAACAAAGCCATTGGATAAAGTTGCAGGCTTAATATACCTTCTCAAGCCGGACTCCATCCCGATATACGATGCTGAGCAATCTGCAGCGGACGCATGGGAAGCCCTCGTGGACGTCATGCAGCCTAGCTTTCGAGCACAATTGCTATTCCTCTACCCTGTTTCCGGTGATGGAAGGAAATGTTGGCGACCATCATGGGAGCAATTAATGACGAACACCTCTATTGGGGATCGTTTCAATGAGTACCCAAGCAGGGTACATCGGACGGAGGGTGCAGATGCAGACTATTACAACGGTTGCCTTATCAAGTCGGGATATGTGCGCGGTTTAAGTGCAGTACAAACCGAACTCAAGTATCGACAAGGAGAGCTGGTCGTCAGGGACGTCACCGGGGTGCGCCACATATTTAATTTTACGGTCGACCACAGATACCAAATACCCGATGGCTTTTATACGCTCATAGACAGTAATGATGACTGGGAACACCCTAGCTGGGTAGTTGGCCGGTTAAGAGAAGATGGAAAGTTTGAGAAGTTATTGGCGTTCCGTTCGTTCATCAATAGACAACTGTGGCGTTGGCAACCCCGATTTGAAGCACAAGCACAAGCACAAGTTATATATCTTTGCTGAATTAATTGGATCATGTCAATTTGCGCTGTTAGCAAGGCACGACAGCTACTTTCACAGGAGGAAGGGATTCGCAAACAGGAAGATCACGTATTCGAAATCTGAAGCCAAATCCTCTCCCAATTTCTGGTACAAATATTTGTATCATGATCTAAGAAATGCTCAATTGTCTGTGTTCTCATGGTTGTTGTCAGTTGATCTACATTGACTGAGATGCCCACATGATCAGAAACAAATTGGGGATAACAAAACCTGCATACCTCGAGAACAGGTTGCCGCAATCGATGCGGAAAGCGATGATTCCTATCGTAGATTCTCCTTCCCGCACTGGACATTTATTCTTCATTCTGCAGTAGAGGTCCCGATTGAGAAATTCCGCATCACCCTACTGACCGGGGTTCTACTGTTGAGAACCTGATCAATTAAGCATGTTGCAGCTGTGTGTTGCAAGGACAAAGTGTGAAGATACAAGGATAGCCGGGATAGGAGAACTTGAGACTTTTGTCCAAAGGAGACGATTACGATGACCAGATGATAGCCCTTGTTCTCGGGAAAGAAACGAGACCAAGCATGATATCACGGCAGCAGAAAATTCTGAGAATTCTGCTGTAGTAGAATTGTCTATAAAGTGCATAAGTCACCACAACCGAACGAAAGAACTTGCACACACCTTGTACTATGGCTCGGTTCAAACTGGGTGGACTGGGAAAAGCAGGCTCAGTCATTTGCTTGCGATCTAAGAAATGAGAAATGAGAAATGAAGAGTTGCTTTAGAGAAAGATGGTCACATACGGATAGACATACATCTCTGGTCAGCGACAATTGGAGGCTATAGTCTGCTGCGACACTTGACGATAATACCCAGGGCGACGGAAGATATGCAGGATGACCAATTTTACAATCGCCGCTTTGCTGGTTTCGAGTGACGAGTCAACAGGCAGTAAAAAATCCATCCTTCGCAAGTCCAGCAATGGACGCACCACGAGCTCCGCCCCGCTGTCTATGACAGATTCCATGCAGGACATTAGACTTTACAGTTCTTGCTGGGCTTGTTCTAGGGTTCTAGGGCCGTTGCGTGGGAACATGGGATATACCTGTTGTGACTCGTGAGCATCGTCGAACTAGATTGCAAGTATACGCACCCGGTAAGCTGATATCTGAAGGGAGAAGTGATATGCTTTACTTAGTCCTAGGGTCCAATACGTGATGCTATCAAGTTCTTTCGTGCCGCCTCGCAGTTTTTCCCGTAGATATTTCCGTCGAAAGAATAAGACAAGCTGTTTTGTAGATATTTTCGTCAAACAGATAAGAGACGATCGATCCGTCAGTGAGACGGCACCCTAGAGGACGGAGGAAGCGAATTGGAAGAGAGGCCATGATACGGTCGAAGCAAGATCGAGGGTGGCTGCATGTCCGGCCCACGGCCCGTGTTCCGACTTTGTAATAATTTCCGTAGCTTGCGCCATTTTCATCCTCTCCCCATCATCCTCTCACCACCAACGTAGTAATTTAGCATGCTTCCCAACTGATGAAGGTGAGATTACTTTCTCTGACTCTTGTTATTCAGTTTCTGATGACTTGGTGCTCAGACAGGACGATGCCATGGTGCACACTGCGATTGACCGGGATCTCTCGAATGCTGGATACACTTTCGAATCAACACACGCCACCTACTGAGTAGCGATGATAGAGAGACATTGTTGGAGGACATAGGCCGAAGCTTGGAAAGCATATATACCTTGGTGTGTCCGCTTACCATCCATGCACTGACTGGTCTAACTTGATCTTCTGCAGCCTGAAAAGTCGGTTTAGACTTGGCAGCTATCGAGACGGCCCCCTGGATTACGCATATATATTTATCGAGCGATCGAGGATACGATATGAAAAGCAATCAGCGGACCTGCGTATCATCTTCGAAATCTGGCAACCCTCGGTTGTGCCACACAATCTCTGTGAGTGCTCTGGTCAATCACGGTTCAGAACCTTCAGTCAATGCCTACAAAATAGTGGACCCGCACGGAGCCGCCGAGACGAAACTCGCAGAGAGTCGTGGATTTGGTCATCTTGCGAGCCGTCCAGGTGCGTCATATCCATGCCTTTCCTTGCCTCTGTTCACCTCCATCCCTAGGAATCTAGAAGAAAAAATTCGTGCTTCTGGGACCAAGCAAATTCGACTTTCTCCACGGAAGATCTTATGGACAGACTGGGACTAAGGGGTACGCAGGTCTCCGATATGGAAGGCTTGTTCAATGGTCAAACTACTAGGCAAATTGTGCGTACTTGACTTCCTCTTCACCTATGTACTTATCAGTCCCCGCAGCTGTTGTCATATCATGACCGTCGATTCCTCCAATGTTTGGGCCTCTCCTTCGCTTCTCAGAGCGCTGAACGCCAATGTAGGGCGTAGTATTGTGGACTACAGTTGTTTGATTATCTTGATCAGGCAGCTGGTATGTTGTCTTGAACAATTCTCCCACCCACGCGGCTAATACCATCTGCGCAGGGAACGCTGGCCCACACAAGACAATAGTCCTAATACTGGTCTTCAGCTTCCGGCGTCGTAACACGATTGTCGTTCGACTGGAGGCCCAGTCCGTCCTCAATACATTTCGAAGTCACGTCTGAACATCGCTGGCGCAGAAGAGCATGCATTGATTGTAATACTTCAGCTTCCGCCTCCCTTCTCCCACTGACATCAATCTCAGGTACGTGTTCCGTGCTCAGTGGGACCATCGGTTAATTAATCTTCATTTTTCTCAGATCCAAGGGATTTTTGAGAAAGTCGGTTTCCAGCATGACGTAACTAGCATTTCGGGATACCGCACTGGCGTCTGACTTTTGATCGGCGTTGGAATAAGTACGAGCGTGGCGGCAAGGAAGAATGTATGTTTTCTCTGGTTCCCAGTTGTTCAGCGGCTAACGTCTCTTTTAGGTTACGGACCCTTGCTTGCACAATCGCCGTAGATATGCCAGGGTCGACCACGTTTGTTCTCGTATGTCGCCATTCGCTGTAAAGTTGGACGTGAGAACTGGGACGCCGCTTGCCAGTGGTTGGAAGGCTTCACGGAAATGAACCCGATAGGCGGATGTTCGGGGGCGACATGAGCGGTGCCGAGTGAAAGAGTCGCTTCTTGGTTAGTCGTCGGTCTGTTCATGCACGATGAGCTGGCTAATGGATAATTGTCGTTTCGTCAGCGCACGTTGCTGGCGGAACGCTATGGTAAGGGCAGGGATTATGGAATGCGGTGGGAACATTATCTGGGTGGTACGTCGTTTTGAATGCTTAGTTCGGAACCTTGGGTTAATGCCTAAGAAATAGCAGACGCGCACGGAGACGCCGAAGGAGATGGTCATGGGAGCTTGCACGGCGCCGCGAATCAGTTGTCTGGTCGTCTCGCGAGGCATTCAGGTGCGCTCCATTCATTGATATTGTTACTTCTGCTCACCTTCGTCTTTAGATATCAAGATCGTTATTGAAATTCGTTTTGATTGGATCACGCAACTTTGATTCTTTTCCGCCGAAGATCATCCACGCCGATGATGCATACAATGCGGAAAGTTCATTCAACGGTCAAGTTACCAGGCGAATCGTGAGTACCATCTGACTTCCTCTTGATCTTTTTCGAACTCATCAGTCTCCACAACAGATTCTGATGTCGTCGAATCTCCCGGCGCGTTCGGATCTCCTCTTCGCTTCACGTAGAACGTAGATGGCTTGCAAGCATCAGGGTTGTGGATATCATTTATTAGGTTTCCCAGCCTTGGTACGTTGCATTGAATACTTCTCCCACCCATACGGAGCTGATCTCAGATACAGAGTTCTCTAAATCTAGGCCTTCACGCGCCGACACGTCTTTCAACCGGTAGCCCAGGGTGTCTTCAACACGTTTCGAAGTCACGGCTGAAGCTCGCTGGCGCAGAACAGCATGCGCTGATTGTATACCTCATCTTCCTCCTTCCTTATACCGCTATCTTCGATATAAGGTACGCAATTTGTGTTCAGTGTGACCTTGGGTTAATCAATTACCATTGTTCTCAGAGTCTAGGCATATCTGACGGACTTAGCTCCGAGGATGACGTAACTACTGCATTTCGTACTTAAGTTTGGTTTTTGATTGCCATCGGAACGAGAACGACCGTGGCAGGTATAATACATGTTTCTTCTCGCTCCCCATCGCTCACATCTCTAGTAGGCTATGGACCATCGCTTGTACGACCGGTCTGCCGGTATTTACTCCTGTCCACATTCATTCTCGTACTTATGTCGCCAGTTGCTGCAACGAAACGTTGGAATTTGGGCGTGAGAACCGGGACACTGCTTGCCCAGCGGTTGGATGGCTTCATGGAAATGAACCCGATAGGCGGATGTTCGGAGATCAACGAGCAGCGCGGAGTTGAAGAGACGCTCCTTGGTTAGTCACCATTCCATTCATGCATGATAATTTGACTGATATATATGCATGTAGGGTTCAAGATTCTCTTCTCATTCTCCGGTCATGATTAGTTAGATGCTTTGCTGTCTTTCGTTTAGCAAGGGTGTTTTATTATACTCCTATCATGACCTTCTCCGCTGACTAAGACAATGATTGGTGCCCTGTTTCAAGGCCTCGGAAATCATGTGCCGTACAGCTGTTCGTTGGTATTCGTCCAGCTTCTGCCTCTGGCCACCACCTGCCCTCAGTCGTCCACGACTTAAACCTTCCCTTGTTCGTTCAACAAATATGCTATCATTTCATAACACGCACGTCCCTCCAATGAAGGAGACATGCTCTTCAACCTTGTCACTCTGATGAATATCTACTGCGAAATCCCCAGATATGATGTATTCCTTTCTCGCATGCGAGATGTTACATTTCGAAAGCGAGTGCCTGAAGGCCGCATCATCGACTCCGAGCATACCTAGCTGTCTCCCTAGCTTTGGGGTGTGGAACTTGAACTATCGAGCCCCAAGCGTTGCAAACGTCGAGATTCCGATAATCGCCTCGGTATCCCCGTCTTTCTCCGCCTTGTATGCGGAGAACGGCACAGCATTAACAATTATATTCAGCATCACGCAGTCCAGTTCTTATTACCCACTTTAAGCGTGCACGCCTGCCGTGATTCAGGTACTGAACAGACAGATGACGAGTTCAAAAGACGAACAGCATACTGGGGATATTTTCTTTGTCCGTGAATTTTTTCACGATGCTGCTTTAGTCGATGTGATATCGAGAATGGGGCTACGGCTTTAAATAGCATGCATTATCTGTCTGTGTGGGCGTCTATTATCCGACAAGCACGGCAGATCTTCAATAGTCTCAGCACGAGGCTGCATCACTTGCTTCTTACCATACAGCACGACTACGACCTCTCGTGCGGCGCCGAATTGCCCCCAACGAACTGGCAGCCATCTACGCAGACCATGGACACTGGTATGTGGAATTGTCATAGGTTCGATATATCACATCCTCATCGAAGGAGAATCCTACTTTCGACGGCAGGAAGAGGAGGGGGAATATAGATTCAACCTTTCCAGAGGGATGGGAACGCAAGCAGTAAGCACACACTAAGAGTGTTCTCGAGAGGCAATAAATAATGTTTTCCATGTAGATGAACTTCCTGGACAAGTATCACCCTTCTGTGGTCAATCACGACTCCCCTGATCGGATCCCCTGGATCAAAATAGCAAGGGAAAATCCTCCCCAGATCAATCACTACTCCCCCATTCAGACCCCCTGGGATAAGATAGCAAGAGAAGATCCTCCCCAGATCACGCTCTCCACCTTTGCTGAGACTGGCCGGGCGGAATCTACCGTTCCAGTGCTGATGCAACGGTCTTACACTGGTAAAAGGGTCGTAAGCTCTGCTCTCGCCGACACTCTGGCACGTATCGACTTTGGCATCAAACTCGGCGGCACGTTGTACACCATAGACTCAGCCGTAATCTCGGTTCTCAATTCGTATATCGTCCAAAATCTCGACTTCGGTATCGCATATGCCTTTTTGCGCCCCTACTGGAATCAAATCGACACTATAGAATACAAATTACGCGCCCAGGAAAAGAAGGACAGGGAAATGCGACGAAGCGTGCTCGTTGATGGCAGGATCACAACGCGGCATGTGCCTGCTCGGCGGGTGTGGGATCTATATGCTAATCGGGTGATCCCATACTGGGTCGCGTGCGAACATCCGTGGGGGATATCACATGCGTGGGTAGACGAGAAGGACCGCGTCAATGTGATGACCCCTATCAACGGATACGAGTGGCCTGTCCCGATACCAAAGGATACCAATCTTGATCTCATCCGCATCGAGATGTTGAACCTTGGAGTGAAGTATGCATGGTTGGATGTTCTATGTTTGCGGCAGGAAGGCGGGAAGGGCGAGCATCTGCGCTTGGAGGAGTGGAAGTTGGATGTGCCCACGATCGGCTCAGTGTTTGAGATGGCTGGAAATGTGGTGTGCTACTTCAACGGATTGGGTCGGCCACTGCATTTGACAGCGGACTACTTTGAGAGTGATCGCTGTTGGTTCCGACGTGCATGGACCCTGCAGGAGATCACCCAAAATCCCATCATTGGTGGGAAAACTGGGGATGACATCATGGAAGAGGGTGTTCGAAGGAGGTTCGATGAACAACTGACCTCATTGCGGGAGATGCGACAACGGAACATGGCGCTTACCCTTGTGTCTGAGATGCAGCATCGGGTGTCAACAAAGCCGTTAGATAAAGTTGCGGGCTTAGCGTACCTTCTCCAGACAGACTCCATCCCAATATACGACGCCGAGCAGTCCGCAGCAGACGCATGGGAAGTCCTTATGGATGCCATGGGGCCTAGGTTTCGTACACCGTTGCTCTTCTACTATCATGAGCCAGGGGATGGAAGGAAACGTTGGCGACCATCGTGGGAGCAAGTAATGACAAACAAAATTATGGTGCCAAGTTTGACTTTCTTCCTAGGGTGGGTTAATCGGACAGATGATCCAGATGCCGACTGTTATACAGGTTACCACATCGAGTCGGCAAATGTTCAGGGTTTGAGCGAGGTGCAAACGGAACCGACACCTCGACAAGGAGAACTGGTCCTCAAGGACGCCACTGAGGCACCCCGCACATTAAAAATCGTGGCTGAACACGCATACCCAATACCCGATGGCTGGTATACACTCCTAGGCTGTGAGGGCAGTTTTTCAGGTTCGGATCTCTGGGTAGTTGGGCAGCTAAGAGATGATGGGAAGTTTGAGAAATTGTCGGTGTTTCGTTCAGCGGACGATGAGCGAGTGAGGCTTAGAGAACTCGGATTTGAACCAGTTGATACATTTCTTTGTTGAATTAATCGGGTTTTGGAGGCTGAGCTTCAGCTCACCATCTTGAACACGACTGGGGAATCCATTGAAAAAATCCAATGGTTATCAACAGACCAATGAAGAGAAAACGCAAGAGAGAGAAGAAACATTCCGAAGTCGCATGTCGGACTTCTTTTAGTACAGGCTCATCGTCGCTTTAGGTTCACTCTGAGTCTACCCAGCTGTCTCCCTAGCTTTGGGGTGCAGAACTGGAACAATCAAGCTCAAGTTCAAGGACTGCAATCAAGCAACAATCATATTCAGCCTCAGAGAACGAAGCACGGAGCACTCAGGTCCTTCCCGGGGGATGGTTATCGGTAAAGAGACAACGATTTCGGTCGTGTTGGCAGATCTGGCCGTTGATGGAAGAAGATACTTCGAACTGGAATCTTATTCAGGTATACACAAGAATACATCTGCGGATTGACCCTTTTGAGCCAATCTGAAGCATAAAGTGTGCGCTAGTTCATCGCATAAGATTCCAGATGGAAGGATCTCACATGGAGCAATGTCGAGAAAGATAGCTGGATGTCGTAACGAATGTTCCTGGGCTAAAATGGTGCAGCTCGATTGCTTCGATTCGCGCTGTTGTCAAGGCTTGTGAGCTACTTTCACGAAAGGAAATGAAACAGCATGATGCCGCATACAAAATATGAAGCGAGATCGTCTCTCAATTTCGGGTACAAATATTTGTATCAGGACCTAATAAATGTTCTGTTGTCTGTGTTCTCGCAGTTGCCAATCCACAATGACTGAGATGCCCACATGAGCGGAAATGAATCAGAAATAACGAACTGGCATACCTTCAGAACAGCAAGGACCAATGTTACCGCAATCGATACAGAAAGTGGTGGTTCCTGTCGTAGATTCGCCTTCCCACACTAGACGTCTGTGTTTCATTCTGCAGTAGAGATCCTGATGGAGCAAGGTCGCATCACCGTACTTATCAAGGTTCTATTCCTGAGTTCGAATCAACTTCGACCGGCCTGAACGTTGATGTTGAGCTTCCAATGGCGCCTTGCCTGTCTTTTGGAGCGCTGTCGCCAAGGACCGGAACCGAGAATAAATTTTATTCGACGTCAATCAGTCTTTCCACAGAGGAGTGTTCACGGCGCATGAGAGGATGGGCAGAAGTACGAAAAGGTTACCGCAAAGACCGCTTCTACGTTAAGTCCATTTCTTGAACAAGCTGAGACTGATAGTTGTCTTTTCAGATAATACCATGAGGATGCGTATGCTGTCATTGCGATTGGGTGAAGGAAACTAACAGCAAACGGGAAGCACTTTCGATCAAAGCGAGGAAAGAAATGTAAGTTTGTTACTCCCTGGTGTTACTTCCTCATTCATCAATTACTCGCAGTCAAACCGTCTACTTCGCACTTGGGGCCCTAGGGCTGGACTAACTTTGATATTATTGCATGTTTTGTGTCGAGCAGTGCTGTCTTTTGTGGGATTTACTAGGAACTGTCTGGAATCAAAGACAATATTACGCGCCTCAAGCGTAGCCGAACGAGCTGGTATTTTGTGTCGAATATTCTTCAATACAAGCACAATGCACTGAATTTCGAGACGCCGGAGAAACAATCAGGAAAGGATACATACCACTTTTCCGCCGATGAATTTGGCAGAGCTGAGAACGGAGAGTATAATCGAAGTTAGTTAGTTAGCGTATAAATCCATCAAGAGAATCTCCTTCCGAGTCGGCACCCAATGCATACACTAGTTACACTGACACAGCAGTTCTTTTCTGTAGAAGCACTTTGGATTGTCAAAGTGCCCACACAGATTTGTTGCCTCAGCGAATTTAGAAACACGTATTGTTCAGAACCGTTCTTGCACTGGTCTTGTCGCGCTTGTAGGGGTCAAACAGACATCCACAAGTTAGAATTATTATCCGGGCATAACGTCAAAGTGCGAAGTCGTACTATTTGAGAATTAGTTGACAGAAATAAGGGGGGAAGCAACCCCGCTGATACTGAGATTGGAGCCCCACTGATCTTCAGGAAGCACTATCGTTGCAAGTATGTAGATAATCCATACCTGCATGGTCAGCTAGAGATTCGAATCGCCCTTGCGTGGTGGCCGATTACGCCAACAAGCATCCAAAGCTCGGCCAAATCCAGGTTCGATGCTGCTCAAGGTTATCCTTCCTCCCATCCTCGGCAAGTCTAGCTGAAGATGAGCCACGAGCCTTGATTTCTTCCTGTCGTCAACTGATATATTCTATGGCAGAGATCAGACTTTCCTTTTCCTCAGCTTGCTGAAAGTAGGGTTTGAGGGGTGTCGCGTGAGGACACTGGAAACACGCGACAAACTCGTGAGCACGAATTTGGAGGCATCAATTGTGATCATATGCACCCTGTAATCAGCCATCTGAAGAGAGAAATACTTGCGCTTATTCCTAGGATCTAATGTGTCGTCGCATGTGGAATTCAGTTCGTGCCGTTCCGGAAATTCTTTCAAGCTTGCTCGATTCTCGCAGTCCGTCCATAGATGTTTCGGTCAAACAGATAAGAGATGACCGAATTCTCAAGACGGAGCGTAGTAGAAAATGGGGGAAGAACAGCGAAGGTGATGCATTGATAGCCTTAGGGGACGGCAGAAGTCAGATCCAAGTCAGATCCGAAGGTGATGGGAAGCCTCTCGCAGCTCGGTCCGCGGTCCGTCTCCCGACATGGTTGTTGTCATTTGTTGATTTCCCATAGCCACCGCCATTTTCGTCCTCCCATCATCCCCTCGCAACGCGCCTCGTATTCCACAGCTGATTATGCTGAGCCTGCCTCGTCCAACTCGTATCTCTCGTTTGTCGATTCATCTGTTCTCAACGTAGTGCTACGCCACGGTGCTCTTGAAGTTGAAACGTTGAAGGCTGGTCATAGTGCTGAAGAATGAAGGCGACGTTTGCGACCTAGGACCAAGTGGTGATCGTAAGAATACATCGCTGGATAATCTTTGGTATGTCGGCCTACCCTATACTGTATAACTTGCCTAACTCGTCCAGCCGCGTTACTAAGACGTCTTGGAAGATTCAAGCAGCCGTCACTACGCGACTCAAGCGTGTGGTCCCCTTGATTACACATACCTTCATTTCGCAGGCGAGCAGAAAATGCACTGAGTTCGTTTCGTGTCCTCTTCAAGACTCCGTAGCTCGGTCGTGCAGTCCCCGCTGAAGTACGTCGCCTCTGTAAGGGATCTGGTCCCGCCAGTGTGTGTAACTTGACTTACAGTCGACGAGACAGCATGTTCGACAACCTGTTACCCTTATGAGGACTTGCGTGGAATCACTGAATTTAATGGATCCAGCTGGCAGGGTATCCAGGTGCGTCCTTACTCTTTCATTTTGCTCCGTCGCTTACCTCATAGATTGGTAGTCCTTCAGAGTTGTCTTACTGGGACCACGCAAGCGTCAACTTGATCTCCCCGTCTGCCGAAGATGTTACGGTCTCCCCATCGGTTTTGAGTTACGTGACATGATGCGACGGGGAAGAGCTTCTCGGCCATAAAGTTGGCAGGCGAATCGTGGGTAATACTCATTTCCCTCTGAATTTGTTAAACTCATCAGTCTCAGTAGTCTTTGCCTTTTTTGTGGAATTGCCGTATTGTCGCCGCCAATTCCCCAAGCTCCCTGTTGCGTCGTCAATGCGCATAGATGGTGGAACACTACAGTAAGGCAGGGTTGTAGGCTGCAGTACTTGCAGTATCTGAGATCTCGACAGCCAGGTTGTACGTGGAGTTTAATTCCTTTTCGATTGAAATCGAGCTAATATCGGCTTCGCAGGCAACATCGGCTTCACAGCTCAAAATAATTCTTACTCAATTGGCTATCACCATCACGACTCGGTACATGGAATCATGGAATGCTACTTGTACAAAACAATGCATGCTGATTCTACACTGCGGCTACAGCATCCTTTTTTTACTGCTCTCGTTATCGGTTATTTCTTTACGTCATTCGGCTTTAATCCTTCTTGTCAAAATTGGCGCTTTGTATCTTGATTGTGGCATTGGAATATGAGCACGGACACGTACGCCTCCTCTCGCTCACTGCTGTCAAACGACTAACCTCTCTAGTAGACTGCTCTCTCGCTTGCATGGCTGTCCCGGAACGTGCAGCCTTATTCCCTGGCCTGTATACCGTCACTCGCACGCAAGAGGAGGCCGCTTCCCAATTCTTTGACAATGTCACGGCAACGAAAACGTACGGAAAGATGTTCAGGAGTGAGTATGCCATACCGGGTTGAAGAGACACGACTTGGTCAGTATTCCAGTCTCCAACCCCGTACCATAGCCTGACATATGGATATGCTTGTAGATTTCGAGTGTGTTTCTTTCCGTCAAGTGACAATCAAATGATTTGCTGTGTTTCATGTAGCGAGAACAATTCATAATGCTTCTATCTTTTCTTACTCGACAGACAAAGGCCGATGATTTTGATTGGCGCCCTCTAATACGGCCTCGGAAACCGCGCGTGACATGTTTTGGTCCATTTTCCATCTTTGACCTGCTCCTTTGATCATTCACGACTTCGACGGTCCATTGTTTTTATTGATCGAATATGCTACGCTTTCCACAGCCCTCACGTTCTCCAATACAGATCGCCTGTTCTTCACCTTCATCCCTATGGATCCTTGCCCAAATAGGAGAGGGGAAAAAAGCATTCGAGAGAAAGCCTTCCCTGCTTCTCGTTCTAGCGTCTTCATGGGCACGGCATGTTTTGTATAATGGTTGCGTCGACGCTTGGGGTCAACTCCGAGTCTACCTGTCTGCTTTCCTAGCCTTAGAAAGCGGAACACGAGCTATGAAGCCCGACTTTGCATCAACCTCGACCGATGCCCAGCTTCCAATGTTACCTCACTATTTCCGTCCCAATTTTAGCGGACCTGAATGAGGATTAGTCATCATTGTCAAGGACCGGAGCCGATTATGAATTCTATTCAGCGCCAACCTGCAGCGAATTGAGCGGCGGTAAGCCCAGTTCATGTTCTCGTTGCTTGGCTATCCTGACGAGCTGGCTAGGTTGGATGACGGCGATTGAAAGGAATGAGCAAGAGGGGAGAAGGTTGGATCAAATACTGCTGCTGCTACTGTGAGCTCGTCTTTCTTGAGCGAGCTGAAACTGATTTTTGGCCTTTCAGATACAGCGATGAGCGTGCGGCAGACGCGTATGAGGCAGATGTTCCGGGGTAACCGAGCAGTACGCAGTTGAAGAGACGATCCTTGGCTAGTCACTTCTATTCATGCATGATGAGTCGACTGATGTATACGCATGTAGGGTCCAAGGACTCTTCTCCTCAATCTTTGGTCATGATTAGTTAGACGCTTTGCTGTCTTTCGTTCAGCAAGAGTGATTTATTATACTTCTGTCATTTCCTAGCCGGCTGACCAAGACAATGATTGGCGCCCTGTTCTAAGGCCCCGAAAATCATGCGCTGTGCAGCGGTTGATTGGTGTTCATCCATCTTCTGCCTCTGACTACCACCTGCCCTCAGTCGTCTACGACTTAAACTTTCCCTTGTTCATTCAACAATTAGGCTGTCTTTTCATAAGACGCACGTTCCTCCAATGAAGGAGACGTGCTCTTCAACCTCGTCACTCTGATGAATGTTTACTGCGAATTCCCCAGATACGATGCATTCCTTTCTCGCATGCGAGACGTTACATTTCGAAAGTAAATGCTTGAAGACCGCCTGGTTTGTCATTCTCCAAGTCTACCTAGCTGTCTCCCTAGCTTTGGAGTGCGCAACTCGAACTATCAGTATTCCCATCTTTCTCCGCGTTGTATGCGGAGAACGGCATAGTATTAACAATTATATTCAGCGTCACACAGTCCAGTTCTCATTACTCACTTTAAGCGTGCACGCCTGCCGTGATTCAGGTACTGAACGGATAGATGACGAGTTCAAAAGACCAACAGCATACGGGATATTTTCTGTCCGTGAACTTTTTCACGATACTGCTTTAGTCGATGTGATATCGAGACTCGGGCTACCGCTTAAAAAATCATGCGTCATCTTTGGGCGTCTGTGAGCGTCTATTATCCGATAGTACAGCAGATCTTCAATGGTCTCAGCACGAGGCTGCATCGCTTGCTTCTTACCATACAGCACGACTACAACCTCTTGTGCGCCGCCGAATTGCCCCCAATGAACTGGCAGCCACCTATGCCGACCATGGACACCGGTACGTTGGATTGTCGTGCGTTCGATATATCAGATCCTCATTGAAGAAGTAAACGAATTTATTTTGGAGGAAGAGGGGGAATATACATTCAACGTCTCCAGAATGAGGAAATGGGAAGAAGCACACACTGGCAGTGTTCTCGAGGGGCAAGAAACAATGCTTTCCATGCTTTCCATGCTTCCCATGCTTTACCTGCCTGGCGAACTCCCCCCCCCCGCCTATACTTCAAGGTGTGAAATAGCAAGAAACAATTCTCCCCAAATCACGCTCTCCGCGTTTGCTGAGACTGGCCAGGTGGAATCAACCATTCCAGTGCTGAAGCAACGATCTTACACTGGTAAAATGGTCATAACGTCGGGTCTGGCCAACACTCCTTGTATCCACCTTGGCGTCAATGGAGTCTTAAAAGAGCTTAACACCATACTCGGCACAGTGTACGCTATGGACTCAACCGTAATCTCGGTTCTCAATTCTTATATCACCCAAGGTCTCGACTTTGGTACTACATATGCTTATTTGCGCCCCCACTGGTATGACATCCTGGCCCCAGCACGTGGCTCCTCGTTGGGTCCTTGTGCCGGTAACAACGCCAACACCATTGTACACAAATTACGCACCCAGGAAGAGGAGGATGCGGAGATGCGGAGAAATGCGCTGGCTGATGGCAGGATCACAACGCGGCATGTACCTGCTCGACGCGTGTGGGATCTGTGTGCTAATCGGGTGGTGCCATACTGGGTTGCGTGTCAAAAACCATGGGGGATATCACATGCGTGGGTGGATGAGAAGGACCGTGTTAATGTGATGACCCCTATCAATGGATATGAGTGGCCTGTGCCGATGCCGAAGGACACCAGCCTTGATCTCATCCGCATCGAGATGTTGAACCTCGGAGCTCGGTACGCATGGTTGGATGTGCTGTGCTTGCGGCAGGAGGGCGGGAAGAACGAGCATTTGCGCTTGGACGAGTGGAAGCTCGATGTGCCCACAATCGGATCTGTGTATGAGAAGGCAGCACAAGTGGTGTGCTACTTCAACGGATTGGGTCGGGCACTCAATTTCACTGCGGACTACTTTGAGAGTGATCGTTGTTGGTTCCGACGTGCATGGACGCTTCAGGAGATCACCGACGACCCGATCATTGGTGGGGAGACAGGCGATGACATCATGGAACAGGAGGTTCGAAGGAAGTTCGACACACAGCTTACATCGCTGCGGAACATAATAGGATACGGAACGAGTCTTGACCTCGTGTCCGAGATGCAGCATCGGGTATCAACAAAGGCTTTGGATAAAGTCGCAGGCTTAGTGTACCTTTTCAAGACGGACTCCATCCCAATATACGACGCCGAGCAATCTGCAGCAGACGCATGGGAAGTCCTCGTGGACGTCATGGAGCCTAGGTTTCGATCACATTTGCTATTCTTCTACCCTGTTTCCGGTGATGGAAGGAAATGTTGGCGACCATCCTGGGAGCAAGTTATGACGAACAAAATTATTGTGGATCGTTTCGATTGGTATACAAGCGAGGTTCATCGGATGGGGTATGCAGATGTAGACCATTATAAGGGTTGCCTTATCAGCCCGGGATATGTGCGCGGTTTAAGTGCGGTACAACCGGAACTCAAGCATCGACAAGGAGAACTGGTCTTCAAGGACGCTACCCGGGCGCCCCACACATTAAAGATAGTGGCCGACCATGCATACCCAATACCCGATGGCTTGTATACAGTCATTACAGTCATAGGCTGTGGTGGCGACTTGGAACAAAAGAGCTGGGTAGTTGGCCGGTTAAGAGAGGATGGCAAGTTCGAGAAATTATCAGTGTTCCGTTCATCCTCCGATAAATTACTGCACCCTTGCTTTCCATTTCGAGACCAGGTTATATCTCTTTGCTGAATTAATCGGGTCGCTTCAATTCGTGCTGTTAGCAAGGCCTGTCAGCTACTTTCACGAGAGGAAGGGAAACAAGAAGATCACGTATTTGAAATCTAAAGCGAAATCCTCTCCCAATTTCCGATACAAATATTTGTATCATGATCTAAGGAATGCTGGATTGTCTGTGTTCTCGTAATTGCTTATCCACACGAACACAGCATACCTCGAGAATAACGAGGACTACGGTTGCTGCAATTGATGTGGAAAGCGATGGCTCTGATCGTAGATTCGCCTTCCTGCATTGGATATCTGTTCTTCATTCTGCAGTAGAGATACCGATTGACCAATTCTGCATCGCTCGACTGACGCGGTTTGTAAGGGATCTGGACTTATATATGTACTATTATTTACTTACATCATTAGCAGCGCCCGTTATCCTTCCGTATTCGGACTCTCGCCTCTTAATCACTGACTTTCACCTACGTTTACCTTACTTGCTTGTATCTTTGACTCTCCCTCACTCAATACACCCCGTTGGCGTGTGTAGCTATCAGGTCAAAGGACCTCGTAAGGTATCGTAACCTTTACACCTTTTTACACATCTTTCATTGTGTATTGTGCTGTGGAGAACCACAGTAGGCTAACGCTTACAGAATTACTTTTTACCTCGACTTTTCTCTTCGATGGCTCAACGCTCAGCCTCGGAGAACTCTGCTGCTGTGCAGCAACCAACCACTCGATCCGAATCTCGACAAGCCGTCGAGATACTTCAGCAGTTGCCGAACTACACGCCCTCCACTGAGCGTGCGTCGTTATCGCTAGCGACTGCTTCCGTACCCGCATTATCCGCTGGAAATGCGGATCCCATACCGCCGACCACTGCGCCGGCACTCCTCGTGCACTCGAACGTGCTGTATCGACCATCAGGCATCATCACATTGCCTGAAGGTACTCCCGCGTCGGAGACATCCGTCATCGGACATCTGCGGCCAGCGACGTTCTCGGACTCTCGCTCGCCTCCTCACTCGATCGCCCCATCGGTGGCCAGATCTAGTCATTCGACGCATATGTCGTCGATCCACCATACCCCAGACGACGTCTTAGAGCAAGAATTAGCTCGTCGACAACAGCTGCGAGCTATGGGCGCATACGACCAGTCTTGTGACTCGGCTCCTCCACCCTATGCCCACGAATCTACTGATACATTTCGTTTTCCGCAGGTATCTCCCTTTCGTCCTGCTAGCGAACGGCTCCCAGAGCCCTCGCGACCCATCACATCTCTTCCAACGACTCTTGACTCCCCTAAGGTCAGCACCCATGGGGAATCTATGCCCGTACCATTTCCGGACCCACCTGAGGCTACGCCTGAGGATGTCAACCGATTCATCGAGGAACGAGTTCGTCTCGCCACTCGACGCTACGAGGATGGACTTATCTCCATCTCGACACAATGTCAGACTACCAATGGTACTGTATTCCACGGTATACCTAGGCTAGCAATCAATAAGTTCTTCGCTGCTAATTTGAACGCCTCCGGGCAATTCAATCCCATTCCAACTGATGTGAGACCGCAACTAGGTGATTATCACCATAGTGCAGACGAGTTCAGTGTGAACATAAACGCTGCCGTTGATAATCTCAACCTGCCTCAGCAGCCGGGTGAGACTAGCTCCAACTATGCACGACGTCTTCATGCCCATGCTCGGCTGTCAATGCCGCTTGTTAAAGGTGAATCTTCACCCACTGTTCCGACTTCTCATAGCTCGGAAACTCAAAAAACAGTTGATGTCTTGGATGAAGCTCGATGCGAAGTCTTCAATCGAGGTTTACTTCAACAATTGCATGACGAAGACATGCTATTATTTGGACAGACCATGGTCCCCGACCAAGGTGTTCAGATTGATATCTACGGAGATGCTTCTCACCCTGACTTTCCAGGTATACGGATCTCTCTTCCGCATATACGCTCGGAGGTGTACAACCCTCTTCGAGCTCGTTTCCCACCGCCGGCAAGTGCTTCCGTACCGCCGAATGGTATCCCCAATGCTCGTGTACAATCCTCCGTGTCGCGAGCTTCATCGCAAACTCTCATTGACCCTATAGAAGAACAGACCAAGGCTCTGATCTTTAAACTTAAGGGTGAATATGACAGCGATGCTGACGACGAGGACGACGTCCCTCCACATCGCAGACCGATGTCTCGACGTCCTAAGGTCGAGAAGAACGAGCCACACCTCCAGTTTGGTGACTCGATACCGCGAGATCCACCAACGAGGCCTGAGACTACTGCAAGGCCACATACTCGTATTCCTAGCGAAGAACCGAGTTCACGATCATCACAGACTCCACCACGACCCAAGACTCATGTAGGAGCTGCTGCACCCAATCCTAATCCAGGAGACGATAGTTCCTCCAGTGACTCGCAGGATTCGTCACCAGATCCTCCGAATCCATTGCCAACTGGTTCTAATCGTCCACCAAAGCCACCTATTCCGCCTCGATAGCGTCCAGACATTCAGGATAAAGGTAGTGCACCTCCAATACCTCCAAATCGGCCTCACATTCCACCTCCAAATCGGGAGCCCGACGACTATGATCTTCACAAGCCTGCTAGTTATTTCGACTCCGTCTTCGCTCGAAATCAAGCTCGTCATCCACAACAAGCTCCGGTACCACATATACCTCGAGAACAACATCCAGTACATCCACCACGGACCTCGCCGCGTTCAGAGAACCGTGCTCACCCAATTGTTGTGGATAGCCCAACTCCTCCTCGAAACCGAGGCGCAGGTCGTCCTCCTAACGATCCTCCTCCGCCACCACTGTCACGGGAATTTAGGGGTGACTAGAAATTAATATCGCACTATAAATGTTAGCACGACAAATGTGAGTTCGGGGGAATCAGCACGTATGCTATACTCTGCTTGACTCCAAGGGCGTCCAACGATTGAACGTTTACTATACTGATATTTTAATCAGAGCGCGCGTGCGCTTCGTTCTCTGATTCTTAAGACTGTTGCTGCTACTGGGCCAACCGTGCGGTGGTTGACAACTGACTGGTGTTCTTACTGTTGTCTGACTGTCTTCACAAAATCTATGTGATTTTGTGAACTGCTTACTGTGATGGCGGATTCTGACTGCCCAGGTTCTGAATTCAATACTACTGTCCTATTTCAATCAATTCGAATGTCACATGTCTCGGAAGGGTCATTCGTATTCGGAAAATGTCCCCTCATCACAGGTCACACAAGTCCCATTCGAGAATGTTTGGGGGTCGTTAATATGAAAATGTCCCATTCTTGGTAAATTCTCGCCCAAATGACGCGTAAATTTAAAAAATTTCTTCTCCGGCTTCATTTTAGGCGCATTTTAGGCGAATTTACGTGACCTACATCAGCACGATATGTACTGAAATCACTCAGCAACACCGCCACCTATTCGGATTTTGTCCGAATGTCACTGTCCCGGAAGAGGTATTCGGTCATTCGAACTGGTCCCAGAAGGTCACGTGTCACAGGTCATTCGAATTGATCGAAATAGGACAGTATGTTTTCTGGGGTGTAAAAAGTTACCTTGTTTTTCGTTTCTGGGCCTTTATATACAGTTTGGCTATCCTATTTTTAGCTACATGGATTACTCATCCTCAGTCTTCCTGCGCGTGTATTAGTAAGAATTTTGCTGCTAGTAGGCGCGTTGCATGCTTTGCTTACTCATCCTTCGCATTGGGCGTGACTCATCACATGCTGTGGATGACCGGATTACTCAGCACCTTTTATCGGTCCGGATTCTAGATTTTCCTATCGGTCCGGTTTCCGGCCTGACACCACCACCGGGAGGATCAGGATCTCATCATAGTGGATCTAGTAGCCGACATTCGTCACGCTCTGATCACCCACAAGCTCGTGAACCGACTCCTGCTCACTTCCAGGAAGTCTGTTTCACTTCTCAAGAACCTCGTTTCAACAACGAGGAGATATTTGAGTATCTCCCTGTTATGAGATCTGAGGTTGAGATCATGCTGGCGATTTTCCAGCGATATGAACGCCTCGTGAATCGCAATCTCTTGCGTGCTCAATGAGGACTAGATTCTAATGTCCAAAAAACATCTCTGCAGAGCATTCCTCGTCCCCAGAAATATGAGGGAAGCTCTGACCTTATAGAATTCAATGAGTGGATCTTCTCTATCATCAGATGGATGAAGATCGCAAATATTAGCGGCCCCATTTATACTGAAGATGAATGGGGTGGTCAACAGCTTTCTGCTATTGATATGCAGCGTACGAGCACTCTTGCTACCTTTTTGAGGGGAGACGTCCGTACATGGTATAACAATGTAGTTGAAGACACACCTGTCGCTTATACCAATAATGTGAATGGTGATGATTTTCCTACATTCATGGAAGTAATTAACGGTCTGTACCATCGATTTATCCATGAATCCTCATTATATGCTGTTAATGAGCACTTTGAACGTGTTCAGTATACATTTGAAGGTGGTGTTCGTCAGCTCTTTGTGAGCTTGTTACGATTTGCAAACATGATGCCTTCACCACCAGACATTTATACGTTCTGACGACGTCTAATGATCTCATTACCTTCGAATATTCGTCAGGAGGTCACTCGCATGGGTCTTACTACCGAGGTTTCGACTGTGAATGATATCATGCAGCGTGCCCTCGTAGTTGAGAAGGGTATCCGTGCAGAAAGATATTACAGCCAACAACGGCAAGACCATATATCTCGACTTCGGAGATCATCGAAGGAGAATGCCAAGGCTGCAAAGAAGAGGCGTTCTCTGTCACCTTGTAAATTCAAGAAGGTTCAGGGTGAGTGCCATAGCACTCAACCCAATCCTGGCTACAAAAAATTCAAGCGAATTCATGATCAGCCCAAGAAGGATCGTCCATCCGCAGGGCATAAATCATCGCATTCACACCACTCTAAGGATAAAGGAAAATCGAATCCGAACTCGAAGATCCCTACCTGCTATGGCTGTGGGAAGAAGGGACATTATTCCAATGATCCCTCATGTCCTGAGTATGGAAAGCGAAACTCTGGAGAGAAGCTGTACCATATTGTGGATGATAATTCCCCAGACAATTCATCTGCAAATTCAGCGTCAGACCAAGAGTCTTCCAATGAGGAATATCATATGGACATTGGAAATCCACCAGATTGGACCAACCTTTCGGAAGACGAGCCTGGAAATTATTCTGGTCACCAGTCTGCTAATAATTCCGATGCTGAAGACCCTTATGATGGAAGTCAGTATACATCCAATGAGGGTACTGCTGATGAACATATGGGATTCATTTTTGAAGACGATAGTGATTACTCTGATAGATCTGGAGTATCCCATTCATCTGAGCATTTTAATGATCATCCCATGGATCATGATGCATCTAGCGAAGACTCATCCTCAATTTCAGACTCTGACAGCGATGGGATGGAGTCTCATGATGAATATACCTTGGATTTCCCTGAATACCTTCGAGCAATCCAAGCGGAACAAACGAGTGACGGTAAAATTAAGGGATTTAGACCGACACTTGAGCCTACAAAAATTCATGCACCTCGGACTGCATCCCGTCCAAGGCGTACAGCAGCTGAAAACCGTTGCCTTGCTGCTTTGGTTACGATTAATGGACGTGAGGCATTTACTCTCTTTGATTCTGGGAGTACAGCCAATGCTATCAGTCCTGATTTTGCTTGCCTCGCAAAATTAAACATATTCCAGTTGACGAAGCCTATTACACTTCAACTTGGAACTAAAGGAAGTCATTCGCAGATCAGCCATGGTTGTAATGCATCCTATAAATTTGGGAATGCTCGTGCATCCATCTCCGGTGATGACTACTACTTCGATATTGCGAGCATTGATCGCTATGATGCAGTCCTAGGCACTGTCTTCATGCGAAAGCATGGTATATCACTTGATTTTGAGTACGATACAATTCATATTCGGCGTATTCTGGCCCCTACTCTTTCAGAGGGGGAGGAAACCAAGGAAATGACTCATAGATATGCAAAATGTGTATCAAACAAAGTCCAATTCAACTTGGATGAGGAAGTAGAAATAAAACCTTGCCCGAGTAAATCCAAAGAACCAGTTTCAACTAACCAAGCTTCGAAAGGTTCAACCAAGAGAACTAAACCTGTACAGCCTAAGTCGAAATGACTACATGGCCAGAGTGCAAATAAAGCTCATTCTGATATACCAGAGCCTCCGTGGTCGCATTATGCACCAATCATAGAGGATATCAATGAAGATGATGATGGTAGAAGGCTTGCAGCTCCATTGAACCGTCAATTACCTGTCTTACTTACTCCGGATGACTTTGTGTCAATGGAGGACCTTTCAAAAATTGTTAATGAAGCTCTGACCTTGGATGCTTCGAATCCAAATGATAGGCAACAAATACTCGAAGTCAATGAGCTTGTACAGGAGTTCACATGAGAACGGTTTCCAGAATCACAAAGCAAAGAGACTGAGGATTCAATTCCAAAGATCTCCATTGAAGATGCAATTCGTGCAACTTCTGAGCTTTACAAGGAAAAGACAAAGGATATAACCTCTCCTTCAGTCGCTGATATCCCTAGACTTTGTGCTAGATGGATGGAATCATGCCATGATATTATGGGAGGCATTCCAGAGGAATTATCTCCACTTAGAGCCATAAATCATGAAATCACATTGATTAATGACAAGGCCAAGTATAATTATTACTTACCTCATTGCCCTGACTCTATGAAGGGTAAACTGGCCGAAAAGATTGCCTAGTACAAGAGAGCTCACTGGTGGGAACCATGTGTCTCTACACAGGCAGCTCCGATGTTATGCGTCCCGAAAAAAGATGGCTCGGATATCCGAACCACTGTAGATTGTCGAAGCGCAATGAGAATATGGAAAGGGATGTTACCCCATTCCCAGACCAAGATACAATTCGACTTGATGTAGCTCGAGCTAAGCTTCAATCTAAGATTGATCTTTCAAATGCATATGAACAAGTTCACATTGTTCCCTCCAATGTTTGGAAAATGGCCTTCGCAACCATCTTCGGAACCTTCAAGAGCAATGTAATGCAGCAAGGAGATTGTAATGCTCCTTCCACATTTCAATGGCTCATGACTTCGATTTTCCAGGACTATATTGGAGTCTTCATGCATGTATACCTCGACGACCTATTCATTTACAGTGATAGCATCGAGGATCATGAGCGACATTTAAAGCTTGTATTCGATAAGCTTTGAGAAAACAAGCTATTTATGAAAGTGGAAAAGGTTCAACTTTATGCTGAGAAGATGGATTGTCTTGGACATCTTGTTGATGATAAAGGCCTTCATGCAGATTCAGATAAGCTGGAATGAATCCGAAACTGGAGGCAACCTCGAAACTATAATGACATTGAGAAATTCCTCGGACTTGTGAATTATCTCGCACACTTCTTACCAGATGTGACTGCTTATACTGCCCCTCTATCCGAGATGACGAAGAATGGACAACCTTTCTACTGGCATCCACTTCATTCTGTCTGCTTCCAATCTATCAAGGATTTGTGCTGCAAAGTACCAATCTTTCGTCCTATTAATCCGGCCATTAAGGAGCCCATCTGGGTTATCTGTGATGCCTCGATTTCCGGTGTAGGTGCAATGTATGGACAAGGCCCTACTTGGCAAACTTGTCGCCCTGCCGGATTTATGTCAAAGAAGTTCACGGATAGCTAACGCAATTACCATGTCTTTGAAACTGAAACTCTTGCGATGCTTGAAGCCCTCTTGAAGTGGGAAGACAAGCTTATTGGCTATCGCATTCATGTTGTCACAGACCATAAAGCTCTTGAGTTCTTCAAGACTCAAAGACGTCTATCAAATCCTCAAATGCGGTGGATGGAATATCTCTCGCATTTTGATTTTGATATTACCTATGTGAAGGGTGTATCTAACAAAGTTGCCGATGCCCTATCACACTATTATGAGTCTGATACTCCTGAAGATCAGCACCACCTAGCTGAATTTGTCAATGCTGATATTCGTATTGACAAACTCGGTGAAGACCTACCTCTGGGTCGCAAAGAAGAGGCTGAGGAGATGGTTATTCACCTCAGTGCTATGGAAACACGTCGAGAATCCGTTCGTCTCAAAGAGAAGCTTGAGACTCGAGAACTTGAAGCTGAAGAGATGGAGAACACTCAGGAACCAGAAGAATCCGAACCTGTTCAACTACCTAAAGTTAATCCCACTGTTATCGACTCTAGAGACAAGGGGAAAAGCTTACACACCACTATGGACTCGGATCCAACCTTCGTGTCTGATATCAAGTCTTCATATGCGATGGATCCTATATTTTCAAAGGTCCTTAAAGCTCCCAATGATCACCCTCGCTTTTTCATCGAGGAAGGATTAATCTGGACGGAAATTTCATATAAGCCTGGTGAAAAATTGCTATGCATCCCTAAGTCACCTAAGGGATTGCGTTCGCTTTGTGGAGCTGTTATTGAACAAGCTCACGAGGTTGTTGGCTACTTTGGTCCCCAACGAACAGTGGATTACATTCGTCATTGGTATTGGTGGCCAAAACTCTATGGGATGTGTGAATTTTTTTGCCGTACTTGCAAGACTTGTAATAAGTCGAAGGGGAACTATAGAGCTCCCTCTGGGAAGCTTCATTCATTACCCATCCCTAGAAGACCATGGCAATCTATCGGGATGGATTTCATTGGTCCCTTTCTTGAAGTCAAAGGATATAATTACCTTTGGGTAGTTATCTGCCGATTAACATCGCAAGTCCATTTAATTCCGATCCACACATCCAATACAGCCATGGATTTGTCTGCAATATATTTCCACGAGATCGTACGGTTACATGGTCTCCCAGAATCCATTGTTTCAGACAGAGATCCTAAGTTCACATCAGTATAGTGGAGAGAGCTTCACCGCTTACTTGGTGCGAAGCTCCTTATGTCTACCTCATTCCATCCACAAACAGACAGAGCTACAGAGCGAGCTAATCATTCTATTGGCCAGATTTTCCGTACTACGATACGTCCTGATCAGCGAGACTGGTTGATCAAGGTGCCCATCGTCGAGTTTGCTCTTAATTCGAGCATGAATGCTTCTACTGGTTTCACACCTTTCGAACTTGTTGGAGGATATATGCCTTCAATGATGCGAGAGGTTCGATATGATAAACTTGTCCCACCTGGTATCCGTGCATTTGCTATTCAAGCGATGCAGAACCTTTACGATGCTCATGATGCACTTATTGCCTCCAGAGTATTCCAGACTCATGAGGCTAATAAGCATTGATCTCCTGAACTTGATATCAAGGAAGGTTCGAAGGTATACCTATCGACAAAGAATTTGAATCTCCCAAAGGCAAGGGCAACGAAACTCCTACCAAAATTTGTTGGCCCTTATACTGTACTCATGGCAGACCATACAATGTCGACATATGAGCTAGACCTCCCTGAGGAGCTCATTAAGCGTCGTATTCACCCTCGCTTTCATGTTAGCCTATTACGGCCCTACATTGAAAGTGACTCAGTCTTATTCCCAGACAGAAAGAAGCCTGAACCTTATGATTTTGGTGCTCCTGATGATGCTGAAGAATTTGTTGAATGCATCGAAGGACATGAATGGAAGAATAACTCACTATTCTTCTATGTACGCTGGGCTCTCAGTGATTTAACCATCGAGCCATACTCTAAGTGCAAAGCACTTAAGGCACTCGATGAATACCTGGCTGTTTCTGGTATTTCGGACCCAAAGAACTTACCAAAATTGTCTGCTAAGGATTCTAGGCCTAGGAAACGGCGACAGACAAGAAATGCTATCATGAACGAGACTCGTGCTACCAATATGGCCGAGTAACAACGTGGTTAGCAAGGAAAATCAAATTACCCTGATCTTCAGGGTACAGTGGCTGTACCGGCTCTACTTTTTATGAACGCCGACTCGTCGCCGCCACACCGACATTGCGACCAAGTTCTAGCACTTGGCCGCTGCTTTCTGGAGGGTATAAATTTTATACAACCCACCAGACAAGAGTAACATCAACATCCACTCGCTTTACTCAGTCCACTTCATCTACCTGCACTTTGTTTCAACTCTATGGCTACTCCTGCTTCGAGTTTTTTCAACCTCGATGCCAATTTCTCTCAGGGGGAGGGACAGGTACCCTTGCCTCCTCAAAAATCGTTTTATCCTTCATATACTGGCAATATTCAGTAGATGATGCCGACCGGAATGCCATTTTTTACAGGTTATCCGAATTCATCTATCCATCATTTTTCCCTATGGCACCTTTTCCTTTTGCCCAGGGTAACCCATACTTTGCAACATCGAACATGGGTGCTACAGCAATGCCCCACGCTCCGAAATTGCCTTCTACTGCGATGGAAGGAATTATAGATTCCAATCCAGTTCAGGTGCTTGGTAACAACTTAACCAACCCCACATCGGGCACACGACTTCAGGCAGCTCCAGACATGAGCTCCAAGCTCACTATACACCGTAACCATCATGGAGAAATGGTTAACGGTATGCCCCAACGTGCTAAACATACCAGTTTACCAACTAACAAAATCAATCTCTCTAACACAGATGATATTACTACGGCTCTTGAGTCGTTCACTCTCGACTCTGGACCCTCAGATTCATTCATTCATGCGTCTACTATTGCTGCAGATCATGATATTCAAGACCAACTCGCAAAGCTTCGCCGCGAAAACGAGTTACTTAAGACAAAGATGGAGTCTCTAAGTACTCTACAGTCCCTCACTCCGACCACGGAACACACCATCACCCAGGACCGTCATCCCCGCACGACTCGAGGTATGCACAACTATCGTCCATACCCTGCAGTTCCTCATACACGAGGAATCCATCGACCTTCTCCTCCGATAGCAGACCTTCCCATTCACGAGGACTATCACGCGTCACTTCAAGGATATGATTCGTCCTGCACGGTCCCTATCACAACCGTTGATGCTACGTCAATGATTGATGCGGCCCACACACCTAATAATTGGATCGTCGTTGACCGAATTTCGAATGTGATCACTGCTATCCGACGAAAACAATCTATTAACCTCGTTTGCGAGCGGAATGGGCGCCCAGCTCCTTATCCCCTCATCACTGATGGCGAACGTGCCCTTCTAACCCAGTGGAAAAGTCGCCGACCTCGCTGGCTAGGCCAACTTCCCGACTTAAAGCCACAACCACAGGATGGGAATAACGGCAGAGACTTACCTCCACTCCCTCCTCCTCCTGTGAAGGTTACTGCGCCCGAGGATACCTGTCTTGACCCTCAATTGTGGGCGAGTTACATCTTCCTTCTTGGCATAGAGCGCCATCACCCTGGCATATCCATCACGACTACCGGATCTGTCAATATCCGTACCCTTGCCGGGTATCTATTATTCCAATCAATCATTCCGAGCAACGCAGTCCGAGGTAATCGGCATGGCTTCGCCATCGCTCTCGCTAGCGTGCTGATTCATCCCATTGTATATTCGGACATTTGCCGTGATCAACACCTTACCATTGCGGACTCCAAGAAGTTGGTTCCATTTCCTCTTTCCCTTATCATTAAAGCCTCTCAGATTGACATTGTTACTCACCTCGCCAAATGTGGAGTCAAGTACTCCCACATTTGCTATATCCAACCTTATAGCCGAGAGCTACTTCTCACAGCTACTCGACGCTTTAAGGGTGCCCTCCGTACTCGTGCCTACAAGGCCCTAGACGACTTCGCATGGCGCATCCATCATTTTGATCTCCCTCGTGATATCTCCGTGTTCCAGGACGATTCCGCTCCTCGGATCTATTGGACGGCTCCCATTGAATGGGATTTAATTCCGATCCTTGAAGCACGTCGCAGACATTTCCTCAATTACCCAATCAATCGGGAGGCCGCGAGCAAGTCTAATAGAGGCCATCAGCACCCTGATCACGTTGATTACAGGCCTGAAACCTCTTTTCCCGTGACCGGAGATGCGGACGTACCTATGGCTGAAGATGGTAATGCTTCTAATGCAGGCCCATCTATCCCGCACTCGTCGTTTGCTCCTACAGCTTCCCCATCAACCAAGGCCTACTCAGCGATGACCATTCCTTACGGAGGCTCGACCCCAAACGTTGATGGCGAAGTCGACGAGCTCGATTCACAAGATGATGTCAGTATCTTAGTGTAATTTATTCTTTCGTCGAGATTACTTCCCTACGCCCAATCTCAAGGGGGAGGGTGTAAGAGATCTGGACTTATATATGTACTATTATTTACTTACGTCATTAGCAGCGCCCGTTATCCTTCCGTATTCGGACTCGCCTCTTAATCACTGACTTTCACCTACGTTTACCTTACTTGCTTGTATCTTTGACTCTCCCTCACTCAATACACCCCGTTGGCGTGTGTAGCTATCAGGTCAAAGGACCTCATAAGGTATCGTAACCTTTACACGGTTCTACTGTTGAGAACCGAAACAATTAATTAAGCACACTGTGGTGTGTTGTGAGAACATTGAATGAAGAAAGAAAAGGGATATTATGGGTGACTGGAGAGTTCCAGTTGTCCGAATCAGTCACGGTGAGCCGTTCAATGGTTCTGTACACTGGTTTGTCATGACTGAATGCCGGAAGGGAGGTGGAGAGCCATATGGTTCTTGCTATAAAGACTGAGTTTGAATTATAGTACTGAAGAGCGTAAAAAAATTCATTTTGAAGAGTAGAGGCAGATACAAGGACATCCGTGAAAGGAGAGCTTGAGACTTTTGTCCAAAGGAGATGATTACGATGACCAAATGATAGCTCTTGTTCCAAGGAAAGCAACGAGACCAAGTGTTATATCGCGGCAGCAGAAAATACTGAGAATCCTGCTGTAGTAGAATTGTCTATAAAGTGCATAAGTCGCCACAACCAAACGAAAGAACTTGCACACACCTTGTACTATGGCTCGGTTCAAACTGGGTGGACAGGGAAAAGCAAGCTCAGTCATTTGTTGCGATCTGAGAAATGAGAAATGAAAAGCTGCTTTACAGAAAGATGGTCACGTACGGATAGACATACATTTCTGGTCAGCGACAATTGGAGGCTATAGTCTGCTGCGACACTTGACGCTAATACCCAGGGTGACGGAAGATATGCAGGATGACTAATTTTACAATCACCGCTTTGCTGGTTTCGAGTGACGAGTCAGCAGGCAGACAAATCCATCGTTTGCAAGTCCAGCGATGGATGCACCACGAGCACCGCCCTGCTGTCTACAACAGATTCCATGCAGGATATTAGACTTAAAGTTCTTGCTAGGCCTGTTGTAGAGTTCTAGGGCCGTCGCGCGAGGACACTGGAAAAACGAGACAAACATGGTCTGAGCACCATTTGAGCACTATTATATGCCTTAAACTTATACTCTGATATCTGAATCGAGCAATATGGCTAGTCCTAGGATTCCGTACATGGGGCAGCGTGTGGTGTTATCAAGTTCATAGTTCACGCCGCTCCAAAATGGACTTGTTCGATCTCGCAGTCTTGCTCCTAGATATTTCGGTGAAACGGGTAGGCGATGAATATAGTCGATGATCAATCTGTCGGTCAGACGGGGCCCAAGAGGACGGAGGAAGCCATGGATCGACGGTGATGGTGATTGCGAACCCGGCCGGCCGCGGCCCGCCTCCAGACTTGGCTGTTGTCATTTGTTGATTCCCATCCATTTTCATCCTCATCCACTATCATCTTCTCATCGTGAACATAGTAATCTGCCATCTCGACCACCCAGTTAAGGTGAGCTTGCTTTCTCAGACACTTATCGCTCGTTCGCTGATGACTTGGTGCTCAAATAGGGCGATGCCAAGGATCCGGACCTCTCGAACGGCGGCTACAATCCAGAATCGACGCTCTTGCGACCTATCGAGGGACCGGTGATCATAAAGAGACTTGGCTGAAGGACTGTTATCACAAGACGATCGAGGTTTGGTGCGCGTGGTTTGTCTGGTTACCATTTGCGCATTGACTCACCTAACAAAACCTTCTGCAGCCTGCAAAGCTGGCTTGGACTCGGCAGTCATCGAGACGGCCCCTGGCTGACGTATATCTTCATCAAGAGCGAAGAGGTGAGAGGAGAAGCAATCAGTGGACCTGCGTATTCATTGGCGCTGAAATCTTCGCAGTTTGGTCATGTGCTATCTCAGTGAGTACTCTGGTTAGTCAGATTGCAGACCCGTCAGTTAACGCCTACAAAATAGCAGACCCTCAGGGAGACGCTGAGACAGGAGTCGCACGGAGTCGCCGATCCGGTCATCTCGCGGTGTGTGATATTCATACCTTTCATTACTTCTGCTCAGCTCCATCCCTAGATAGCAAGGAGAACAAATCCATCATGGTTCAAATTCATACTACTGGGATTGCGCAACTTGGATTCTTCTCCGCCGAAGATCTTACTGGCCAACCAAGGGTTATGTACGCCTACGATACCGAAGGATCATTCAATGGTCAAGCTACCAGACAGATCGTGTGTACTACTTGGCTTTCTCTTCGCCTGTGTCTAACTCCTCGTAGCAGATTGTAATACTGCAGTCGCCGATTGGCCCAGTGTTTAGACTTCCTCTTCGCTTCGTAGAGCGTCGAGCACCGATTGAAGGGGTAGACTGTTGGATTATGGTTTGCAGTTGTTAGGTTATCGCAGGCAGCCGGTATGTCATGTTCAATGCTTTTCCCACCTATGAAGAGGCTAATCTCGGTTGAGCAGAGGACACTGGCCCGCCCGCAACAGTCCTAATACTAGCCTTCACGCGCGCCAACACGATTATCGTTTGACTAGCCGCCAGTCTGTCTTCAGTACACTTCGAAGTCACGGCTCAAAATTGTTGGCGCAGAATAGGATGCACTGACTGTCTACTTCAGCTTCTGCTTTCTCCTTACACTGTCGTTGATATAAGGTACGTGATTATCGCTCATTGTGACTCTGGGTTGATACAATTATATTTTTCCCAGACTGAGAGATTTCCACAAGAGAGGCTTCGAGTATGACGTCACTTCCGCATTTCGGGATTCCGTACTCACGTCCGGCTTTTGCTTGCGGCATTAGAATACGAGTGTGTCGGCAAGGCGTCATGTATGCTTATCCTCGTCCCCTGTTCGTTGTCTAGACGCTAAATTCTTTAGTAGATTGTGGTCCCTCACTTGCACAATCGCCGCAGATATATGGATCTTGTTCCATTGATTGTCTTCCTTCCCGTCGCAACTCGCGAGAACCAGGAAGTTGCTAATACTTGCCAGTTGTTGGAAGGTGTCACGAAAGCGAACAGATGTTCGAGGAGTAAATATGCCGTGCCCAGTTGAGCAGACAGTCCTCGGTCAGCCCTCAGTCTATTCGTGCACGATAAACTGACTAATGGATATACATGTAGTGTTCTTTCTCAACCTTAAGTTATGATTAGGTACTTCGCTGTCTTTCATCTAACAAAATTAATCTATTATGATTATACTTCTGTCTGTGCCTACTCGGCTGACGAAGACAATAATTGGCGCCTTGTTGTGAGGTCTCGGAAAACATGTGTTGGGCCATGGTTCGTTGGTATCTGACCACCTTATCACCGTCAGCTCTCTCCGTCTTCTGTAACTTGGACGCTGCTCTAGTTTTGTCCATCAAATATTTTAGGCGTCTCATAACTGCCGCGTTCCTCAACAAAGGAGACGGACTCTTCAAGCTCAGCACTCTGACGAATTTTGATTTCGAATGTACCAAATATGACGCCTTTCCCGCATGCAAGAGGCTGCATTTCGAAAAACAAGTGCTCGAGGAAACCTCTCTCTGCTCTTCATTCTAGCATCTCGGTGGGGAGGGATAGGCGCCTTATCTACGTCTGATACGATTGATTCGTCACTGTTCGAGGTCTGCCTCCCTAGCCTTGGCGGGCGGAACTGAGCCCAACTTTAAATCAACTTCGACCAACGTGAACGCCGAGCTTCCAATATCGCCTCGCTATTCCCGTCTTGCTGCAACTTTGGAACCATCAATATGGGGACTGTACAGCATCATTTCCAAGGAACGGAACTGAGTAGCAATTCTCTTCAGCGTCAATCAGTCCTTCCACAGAGAGCGGAACACAACAGCTCTAAACCAGGTTCGTGTTCCCATCGCTTCGCTACCCTGATGACTAGCTTCGTTGACGGCATGCGAGAGGGACGAGCAAGGGTAGGAGACGGTTGCGAGAAACGCTGCTCGCTATCGTAAATTTGTCCTTCCTGAGAGAGCCGAGACTGCTTTGTATCCTTTCAGAGACTACGGTGAGTGTGTGGCAGACGGGAAGCACCCAGCCAGCGCGTGCGATCTCGCTGTTAGCGGGGTGGGAAGGGAATGTACCTTTTTGCTTCCCGTGGCAATCATGCATCAATTAATCACAGAGGGCCAAGGCGCCTGTACAAACAGGAAGATCTCTACGTACGTATAAAGATAGCTGCCCGTTCGTACGCGGACATGTCGGAAGGAAAAAAAGGATATTTGTGCCATCCTGGAGAAACTCTGTAAGTGTATCAGTGAGGTCTTTCAGGTTGCCTTATTAATCGTCTACGGTCAAGATGATAGCGGAGATTCTTCCCATTGAATTGATCAAAACATGCGGTGTGTGAGTGTAGCCTAGTGCTCATTTGTTGCTGTACGCTTTGCAGCCCACAGCTATCCAATCGATGGACCAACGGAGAGTTTGAAGATGAACTGCATGTGGCAGAACTTAGAGACCGAGGATATTTCCTTGTCCGTCGTGTCCTTCGACTTTAGATCGAAAAAAAAAGTCAACATTGGTCCGTCTTGGCCTTACGCGCAACGACACACAATTTTCGGCCCGAGTAAGTTTTACAAAAGTCGTTCCACGGTATGCATGCTGACTAGAGATCTTCTTCAAGGATTCATTCTTTCTGTAGCGAAACGAGCGAGTTGGGACCACCATCAATGCACATAAATTGCGCGTTTCAGTGTCTTCTATTCAAGCTGGTAGGACTAGCGAAGACATAGATAACGACTGATAGGGATCTTGCTTCTTAATATATATTATTTATCTCTTGGCACCTATCTTTTGGCTGTGCAGTTGATGGTGAGAAGTTTCAGGGGTCTGAGCACTAGTCTGCATTCCTTCCTTCTTACAGTCCACGACTGAAACTGCTTGTTACGACGTTCGATTGACTGTAACGCACACTGGCTATGGACAAGGGTATGTGATCGTTTTGGTTTCATGCTTCATATCCTCATTCTGCGAACAGTAGAGGAAGAATCTCATGATATTTCGGATGAAGAGTGGGAGGATTGTGATGATGAAGACGATGATAGGCCTGGATACATCACCGCAGATGAACAGGTAAGTATACAACAGTTCTATAGAAGCAAGGAATAATGTATTTCAGGAGTGGAACAAGTATATGAATGCCCCTTGGGTCACCCTCTCTTCGCACACTGAAGCAAACAGAGAAGGATCAACAATTCCAGCGTTGTGGCAACGGTCTTACACGGGTAGAAAGGTTATATCATCGGCTCTGGCAAACACTTTCTGTGCCGATCTTGGCGTCGACGGAGTCCTAGAGAAGTTGAACACCATACTCGGCACATCATACACTTTGGACGAGTCCGTAATCTCAGTCCTCAATTCCTATGTCGCCCAAAATGACGACTTTGGAACTGCCTATGCTTATTTGCGCCGCTATTGGTATGATATCCCTACCATCGAACACGAACTATGCACCCGGGAGGAGAAGGACAGGGAGATGCGACGAAACGTGCTCGTTGATGGCAGGATCACAACGCGGGAAGTGTACCCTCGGCATGTCTGGGATGTGTGTGCTAATCGGGTGGTGCCATCCTGGGTTACGGACAATTCACCGTGGGGGATATCGCATGCGTGGGTGGATGAGAAAGACAGCGCGAACGTGATGACCCCTATCAACGGAAATCAGTGGCCCGTGCCCATGCCAAAAGACGCCAATCTTGATCTCATCCGCATTGAGATGTTGAACTGGATGGCGACGGTCCCAAAGGGGTATCCGGGCTTTGGAGCGGAGTGCGCATGGCTGGACATTCTGTGTTTGCGGCAGGAGTGTGGGGAGAGAGAGGATCTGCGCAAGGAGGAGTGGAAGCTGGACGTCCCCACGATTGGGTACGTGTATAATGGCTTTTCACCTGTGATGTGTTACTTCAATGGACTTGGTCGGCCACTGCATTTGACACCAAGGGACTTCGAGACTGATCGCTCTTGGTTCCGACGTGCATGGACGCTGCAGGAGATCACTGTAAACGGCCTGATCATTGGTGGGGAGACTGGAAACAATGTCATGGAAAAGCAGGTTCGAAAGAGGTTCGACAAACAGCTGACATCGTTGCGGGAGATGATACAATCCGGAACAATTTTTGAGCTTGTGTCCGAGATGCGGCACCGGGTGTCAACAAAGCCTTTGGATAAAGTCGCGGGCTTGGTATACCGTCTTAGGACAGACTCCATCCCAATATACGATACTGAGCAGTCGGAAGGGGACGCATGGGAAGTTCTCATGGATGTCCTGTGGCCTTCGTTTGGGGCAGACTTGCTCTTCTTCTACCCTGAGCCCGGGAATAGAAGCAAATGTTGGCGACCGTCATGGGAGCAAATAATGACGAACGAAAGTATGGCGCCTCGTTTCAATGAATACCCAGGCGAAGTTTATCGGACGGAGGATTCAGATGCTGACTGGTATGCCGAGGGTTTCCGTATCGAGTCAGGAGATGTACGGGGTTTGGCTGAGGTACCAGAGGAACCGAAGCGTCGACAAGGAGTACTGGTGTTCAAGGACATGACTGGGGCACCCCACACATTGAAAATTGTGGCCCCCCACGCATATCCAATACCCGATGGCTTGTATACACTCATATGCTATGCCGGCAGGCTACGTTCAACGGATCTCTGGGTAGTCGGACAGCTAAGAGAGGATGGGAAGTTCAAGAAATTGTCGGTGTTCCGTTCGGCGGACGATGAACAAGTGAGGTTTGTGGAGCTCGCACTTGAAAAACCAGTTAAAATATTCCTTTGTTGAATTAATCGGTTATGAAGTCTCAGCGCACCATCCTGAACAAAACCTGGAGGATCCATTTCGTCGCTGTGCTATGGGATATTTGAATTGCAACCTCATGGTTTTCTGAGGCTCACCAAGAATATCAATGAACATTATCGATTATTTCCTATGACACAATGAGAACATAAAATAATTCAAGCCAAGGTATTTAATCTTACCAAGAGAAAGGAACATTGATCCAAAGAAATGTATTGTGCCTTAGTTCAGACAATTTGACGATTTCTGGGAATGTGTCGTTATAGTTTGGTTGTAGCTATGTGTGAAGAAAACAGTGGGACTATCGTTGAGGCCATGATATTGATTGCACTGACAGTTGTACACGAACCCACCAAAGATAGCTAGAACAAAACTAATGGCTGCACTTGCCATCCACCTCCGCACTCGATCCATAGAGTTGCAGCCTCGAGATGGCCGTCACCATATAAACATTCAATTTCGACGCGATCTTCGTGCAGGGTGGGTTCGAGGCCTTTGATTGATATGTGACATTTCACATTCAACGACTTGTGCCACCATAAGACTGATGCGATGATGGCAAGCACTGCGAATGCGAGCGCGGTGAATTCTAGGAGCGTGATGGGAAGACGCTGACTGCTTCGGGCGATGAATTGTATCATGAATCAGGATATTTGAACAATGGATAGTGTTTTGGACAATGTGCCCCCCTCGCTCTTGTCTTGGATTGAGAGCTCGTCAATCTTTTCTAATTCTTTCACCAGTTTCGGGTTTTGCTCCAAGGAGTCGAGCGTAAGAATTTCCTCTGTATTCGAGTCGTAAAAGCCACCCATCCTGACAAATAATCCATGCGCCATGGTCAGCTTCGATGGATATAGATCATTACGCTCTTTACCTGGTAGTGGTTTTCGCGATAAGCAAGGCTAGCCAATTGTGAAGGTGACGAACGTACCAAGGCGACGTACTTCCCGCACCACTCTGAGCTGGTCCGCAGCCCATCCAACGATAACTTCTGGGGCAAGAACTGAAATCGTCATCAATTTTGCGCGTTCTAGAGCACCAGCGAGCCATCCCTTGTTCATAAGGCTGCGACCCGGGACATTCAGATGTACAGCGAGCCAGATGCACGCGAATATCGTCGCTATGCAGCCCCATATGATGCCCAAGAGTGTCGTTCGATCTTCCGAACATGCTGGTAAGACGTCTTCATCATCGGGGGGCAGAGGAACACCCAGGACTCGAGAGATAGGAAGGACGATGATAACGAGAATGAGGTATAGTTGTATAGGAATGGCTACAACGGCGTTTAGGACAGTTAACGCCAGCTGCGTGGAATCAGTACGAAAAGGCACACACATTATGGAAGGAACTGTGACAACGCCGAACAAGGATTCTAGCGTAACCCTGCGAATCTTTTTGCAGGAGATAATTAGATGAGAATCTTTCAGCGTGGGTATACCAGAGCCTTTCGCAAGAGTAGTAAATAGCTGGCTGGGATACAAAGTTTGGGATAGAATGCAAACGAACCTGAGAGATAGATAATGGAAAGACTAGATTCGTTTTGTTTCTGCGAACAAAACGAGAAGCATCAGCGGATGGCTCCAGCAATTGATATGGGAAAGATACATCACTCATGCATCACCTCATCTAAATACGTCTGTTGGATAGGCGCAAGATGATCATCGTCGGCACTTATCCATATGACAACACGTCGGAACGCATGCAATATATTGTTCGAATCAGAGGGGTAGAGTTTAAACCATTTGCTTCCTTGGTTGAACCATGAAGAGGGTTGACGAAGGAACAATCGGTGGGACCTACCAGTGTTTGGATGCCTTCAACAATCTTGTCGTGATATCGGCCCGGTGGTAAAATGCCGTGTCGAAACATGGACTAAGCACTGGACAGTCCTAGAATCCTATGACGTCATATACGTCGAAATTGTAGGACTTAAACCTTGAGATCTCGAGACTGTCAGAAAAATTGCGCTGTGAGGATAAAGGTTCTCACTATGGACCTATGTATAAGTAAAGACGACCAAGAAGCTCCTAAATGATTTCTGAAGGGAGGAAGATAGAAGTGATGGTAGTTAGATTAAATACGGAACAATGTACTCGAAGAACAGAGGTACAGACCGGGAGAAGATCAGGAAACTAACATATCAAATTTTCGACCAGATCTTTACTTCGTGACAGTTTGCTACACGGTTTCAGCAATCAGCGCATGCCTTTTTTTGACGTAACTTAGTAGATTTTAGGATGTATATCCGCGTAGCTATACCAAAGCTGTACTTTGAATGAACGATTAACAGATGAGAACTTCGTGATCAGCAAAGAATCATACGAGGTGGGTGGGACCGGTGGATAACACTAGATAGAGCCAGTGATACTTGCCATGATATTCAGCTAGGATGCTTTCTTGAGGTCAGGAACGAGAGAAGCCCAAGAGAACCGCAATTGTTGGCAATGCACGCGGCCCGGGCCGCCTTCCGACTTATTTGACATTTGTTGATTGCCGAAGCGACCGCCATTTTTAACCTCTCACCATCATCCTCTCACCATGCGCCTCGCAATCCGTCACCCTGATCAAGGTAAGCTCTCTCTTTCTGACTTTTATCGCTTGTATGTTGATTATTTTGTATTCACAGAGGATGATGCCTGGCGCGCACGGTGCTTGACCTCTTGAAGGCTGGCTACAGTTGTCAAGATGTTTACAAGAATCAACACGCTTTGTTTTAGGACCAGCTTGGACTCAGCAGTTATCGAAACGGCCCTTGGATTACTTTTATCTTCAAGCTTCATCAATGTTATCTCGCAATTTCATCGTCTTCAAAAATTTGCAGCCCTTGATCGCGATGCAATCTTTGCGGATGTGGTCATACGCCATCTCTGTGAGTGTTCCGGTCCTTCAGGATACGGCGCCTTGACTTACAGCCTATGAAGTAGAAAGCCTGCATGGAGATGCGAGAACTTGCACGGAGTCACGAATCGATTATCTGGTCATCTCCTGAGCCATCCAGGTGCGCCCTATTCATGCATTTCATCACTTCTGCTCACCTCCGTCCTTAGATATTAAGATCGTGATTGAATTCGTCTTCCTGGGACTGCCGAACTTTGATACCAGAGTTACGGGCTGACAAGTGACGCCTACTATATAGAAGAATTGTTCCTCGGTCAAGGTACCAGGCGGATCGTGCGTACTGCTTAGCTTCCTCTTAACCTTTGTCAAACTCATCAGTCACCATAACAGATTGTTATATTATGGCCATCGATTCTCCCAACGTTCGGACCTTCTCTTCGCTTCACGGAGCGCTGAACACCAATGTAAGAGGTGGGATTATAGATTGCAGTTGTTAGGTTACCGAAGCCAGCTGGTATGTTTTATTCAATACTTCTCCCACCAAGGCTGAGCCAATCTCAGCTGTGCAGGGAACTTCGGTTCGCTTAAGACAATAGTCTTAATGCTGGTGTCCACCCGCGTTAATACAATTATCGTTCAACTGGCCGCCCATGTTTCGAACTCACCGATCAGTACAACAGAATGGCTGGCGCATAACGGCGCGCTTTGGTTGTAGACTTCAGCTTCCACCTCCTTTTTACCACTATCATCGATCTAAGGGTATGTGATTAGTGCTCATTCTGACCGTGCGTTAATAAATACACAATTTTCCCAGATCCGAAGGATTTCTGAAAAGTTCTACTTCGAGCATGATGTAACTACCGCGTTTCGGGATTCCGTAATCAAGTCTGTCTTTTGATTGATGTCAGAATAAGTACGAGCGTGGCGGCAAGGTAGCACGTATGTTCTCTCTCGCTCCCTGTTGTCCAGCCACCAACATCTCTAGTAGGTTACGGACCCTTACTTGCACGAATGCCACAGATCTGCCGATGTTGACCGCATTTCGTCACACACTGCAATTTGGACGTGAGAGCTGGGACACCGCTCGTCAGTAGTCAGAAGGCGTCACGGAAATGAACCCGTTAAGCGGATGTTAGGGAGCGAAATGAGCGGTGTCGAGTTACAGCTGTTTCAGTAATTATGCGGAAATCCAGTTTATGAAAAACGTGTGTGGTTGTATTTGGCTCCCCCGTGCCAGCCATCAACGCGGGAGCCATCGACGTGTCTAGCGTCTTCTTCCCTTCCACCGTCATGGCTCCTCAGCGATCCCGGTCCCCGGAGCCTCAAGGACGTCCTACCCAAGTATATATTACATTTTCAACAACAACAACAGTACCCAGCACTGCCTCTTCCACGAAGAAGTCAGCGGGAGCTCGAAAGAACCTGAAGTCCTCGAAGACAAAAACATTCGACTATCAATTCTCAAGCCGTACTCCTGCTCTTGAATCGTACACCGCATTTGCCACTGCTCTACTTACCCACTCTGCCTCTGCGAAGTACATCCCTCTCCTTGAAAAGAAACGGTACATATCATTCAAAATGTCGACCAAAAAAATGTATGTGCTAACACTCTTTTCTTCAAACATAACTTACCTTTCATTTCTAGCAAAAATACTGCATCGGATGTCGAGACTCCTGAAGAATTCAATCAAATTGTCAAGAAGAGCGTTGTTTGGGATACTGGGGCCACGAAAGAGATCTACATTTGGTTGGAACTAGATCTTGTAAGGGTTCTCTGGTCAAAGGTGCGTGCCTTTCTTGTTGAACAATAGATTTTTGCTCATCATTTGTCAAGCGTAACGCTGCTGAGGATTCAGATGATGACAATGAGTCAATCAACGATGAGGTACAGCTCTGTTACTTTTTCCCATGATAGCGCTGACAGAGTACAGGATGGAAATAAGAATGTGGACACTCTAGGTGAACTTGCTCATGCACGGAAGCTCCTTACTGACAAGTGGGGGAATCACCATAACCAGCATCTGACGTACATTGATAATCGTCGTGGTATCACTTGGGAACTTACCGACCCCCAGATTGACACTTGGGTTCGCCATATTGTAAGTCCTTGTCCTTCTTCTGTGATTCACTCGCTCATATTTGTCAGGCTGATGCCAAGGCCACTGTCAATGACCCACCAGCTGTGCCGGAATTTGATGAGGAATACCGACAGCCAGCCATTCCTGCCCACAAACGACCCAACCGCCTGGCCAGTATCGCCGAATCCGCTGGTGAACTTCCTCCGGTGTCAGAGCTAGGACACGCAGCCACCATCTTCCAAAGCATCGCCAACATCCTCACGAACAGCACCCAGAAACCATTAGCGGATACCACTGCCCCAGGATCCATAGCTGTTGCCTCCGAGTCGCCTGTGAACAGCCCTTCGAAGTTGCCAAGGTTCCTCACCTACGCCAAGAACAAAGGTGTATCTCATGCTTTGCAGTACCAGAATGTGCTGAAGGGGGTGGACTTTGGCCCTGATATCCTACCGCTTGTTGGTACTGATAGTCTGACCAACCTGGGAGTGTCGGATGGCGATGCAATCAGGCTGAAGTCCTTAGCAGCTGACTGGTGGAAAAGTCCAGAGGCAAGATGTCGAAGTGAACCAGTGAAGCGTCCCATTGAACCTGATTCGGACGAGGAGGCTCCACCTGCCAAATGTTATCACTTTGAAAAGCGTTGGCCAGATGATCAAGGGGCCCACACCCTGTTTGGCTCCGGCACCAAGGAGATCGATGATGGCGCTGAGCCAAACGACTTTACGTGGTTCTATCACTGCGAGATACGGAATATGATGGTTGAGCTGCCGTCGCACCTGGAGCCGATTCTTGATGGTGAAGACCCGGCTGATTTTGACGCTGATTATTAGGATTGTTTCTCAGATTCTCGGGACCGTGTATGCTTTGTTGAACTTCTGTATTTCCATTGCTTCGCTATGCTTTTGTAACCTCTTACTGTATCCGCTATATCATGTCTCTCGCATTACTCTTCATGAATAGATACAAGTCTGTACTGCTGTTGTTGCACATTAGAAATTCTCGTTGCTGTATTATGTTACGAATAGAACAAAAGAACTTTATTGTACGTAGCCTGAAGAGTAAAAGTAGCCCCATGCTTTTCCTGGTGTAATGTCCCTAATGGCCTTCTCGATGATCGTCAAACCCTCGTCCTTCCAATGGCGCCGCAAAAAGGCCTTGATGGCAGCAAATGCCTGTTCAATTGGATTGAAATCTGGGGAGTATGGAGGTAGAAAGATAAGCTTGCATCCTATCAGTGTAAGGTAAGGTGAGGATCATCAGAGCACAAGTAAAAAGGGAATGCATGGGCTTCATCCTCGACTAGCTGTCGGACCTCCTCAGAATGATGAATACTGCAATTATCGACGAGAAGCACACTGCGTGGACCAGGGAAAGGATTTGTCAATGGAATCTAGACAAATATAAGCATCTAGAACGTGATGATCAAACAGGAACTCACCACTTTCCTTCGCAAGAAGTCTACAAATTTCTCTGAGGTCACAGAGCCAGGGATGATATCGTAGGCAATGATGCCATCAAGCGTAAGGATGGGAAGGATGGAATATCGCTTTCCACGGACAAAATGCCTGCGTTGTACACACCGCATTCCCTTGAGGGACCAGCCATACTTCCGAGCAGAAGTCTGGTTGTTTTTCGCTGCTTCATCACAGGACATAAGCATGCGAGCACCAAGCTGAGGATTCTGGCGAAAGAGGGTGGCTAGCTTGAGTTGAAAGCGAGCACGTTCTAGACTGTTACGCTCCCTTGCTTGCCCAGAGACACATTTTCGAGAGAAATGAAGGCGATGAAAGGTAAGCAAAAGCGCTGGTGTGGATAAATGGATACCGCATGCTTGGAAAAGACGTTCCTGGACTTCATCGAGGTAGCTGCAGTTTTTTGATTGGAGGAGATTGAAAATGAATCCCGTATCTGTGGCCTGAAGAATGCAAGGACACCCAGTTCTACGGCCAGTCTTGTTGGGATCATAAACTAGACCAAACTTTCGGAAGTTGGAGAGGCACTGATACACCAAAGTCTTCTTGATGTCAAGGATATTGCATATCTCCTTGATTGGATAATGCTGCTCGAAGAAGAGGGAAGGAATGCGTTGCTTCAGGTCAAGAGATTTTTTCGAGGGCATGGCTACGACGACAAGCGCAGCGCAGGCAGCCGTGAAACATTTGGCAGGTGGTACCTTCAAAAGCAAACATGACCACACACATTTTTAAAACCCGGGTTTCCGCAGAGTTATTAAAAGAGCTATAAAGAGATGCTCCTTGGTTAGTCGTTGGTCTGTTCATGCACGATAGGCTGACTGATGGTTATACATTTAGGGTTCAGGAGTCTCTTCTCCACCTCCAGTTATGCTTAGCCCCTTTGCTGTCATTTGTTTGACGAGAATAATTCATTATACTTCTATCTTTTCCTACACCGTCTTGTAAGACTTCGGAAATCGCATGGTCCATCGTTTGTTGGTATTCGTTCACCGTCCACCTCTGACCACCATCAGCTCCTTTGATCGTGACTTGGTCAGATTTTGGTCTTGTTCGTCAAATGTGGCGGCCTATGCTTTAATAGCCCCCCGCATTGCTTGAGGCACTTGGGAGCCTCCAACTCCTTTTCACTCTAGCGTCTCGCCCAGCATTCGCGGGGGAGAGATTGACACAGTACCTTCATCTGTTAGGATAGGTTCATCGTCGGTCAGGGTCAACTCCAAGGCTACCAATCTGCTTCCATAGCTTTGGAGGTCGGAACTCCAAGGGGGTCCAAATATGAAAAAAAAAGACATGGGGTCGATTAAATATTTTCGTGCATCGGCGCTGGACCTACCTACCTTCACATGACCTGTATGATGTCATTTCGCCTAATTCAGGTATATTTTGACGCTTTTGGGCTCATTTTTCGCACAAAAGTACATGTTTGAGGGATGTCCTAATGTTTTTGCACATATTCTGTATCCTATTGGATGTGTGTCGCAAGATTGGTTTATAAGGTGTATGACATCATCATGATGCAGTAAGTATTGATGCCAAAGAGTTCTGGTGAATATGTCTAATAAAACCAGCTATCATATTCTTAGAGGTAAATAGCATGCACTGTGGTATATATTACATTGAAATTTATCTGAAATATCCCCCAAAAAGTCGTTTTTAGGCCCCAATAAGGGAGGTCAACTTTTTTTTTCGGGTCTACCGGCCCAACCTACCTACCTACCCGGTGTGCCGGGCCGACATTCCGGTACCCCCTTGCGGAACTCAAACTATCGAGGCGGGGGTCGAATCGACTTCAGGTGTGAATGTCGAACTTCCAATATCGCCTTCGATATTCCTGTCTTGCTGCAACTTAGGAACCATCGACGTGGAGGACTGTACAGCATCATTTCCAAGGACCGACACCGAGTACCAATTTCTATGCAGTGTCAATAAATCGTTCCGGAGCAGCTCCAAGCCAAGTTCGTGTTCCCATCAGTTCGCTGCCCTGACGACTAGCTTGGTTGACGGCACGGGAGAGGGACTAGCAAATTTCGGGAAATCGCTATGGTGAGCTCGTCTTTCCTTAGCAAGCTGAAGCTGATTTTCATCCTTTTAGATACCACCATCAGTGAGCAACCAACATGTATGCTGTTTTTGTGATCGGGTGAGGGAAACTAACAACAGACCGCAGCAGTGAGAGAAAAAAAGGTACTTTTATTACTACTCCTGTATTAATCCACTACTTACATCCAGTACGATCGCGTATCCAAAGAGGAAGATCCGTGCGCTGCCAATGAACATATTGATTCATCCCTTTGTTGGCTAGAATGATTCGCATGGGTACCTGAGGGCTGGTATGAAAGCTGGGCGACATCAAGAACGGAACCTTATTCCTGGATTTTCTTGTGACAGAACGCACTGTTACTAATGACAATGAGTAAGTATGGGACTAGATAGTGCTGATGGGGCCAATGGCCTGACTAATTCACCGTTCTCTCAGCCTTGTACTTAATGACCATAGTCTAACCAGAGTTCCTCGATAGACAGGTATCCAAGTATGCATGGTAAAGATTGACCGGAAAAGCCGGTGAGGCATCCAAAACCACTCCTCCCGAAACTCGTTTTTCTCAAGGTGTCGGTAGAATAATGTTCTCCCTTGTCTCATCGACGCGGCGGATGGTGACAGTGAAAGACATACATTCACAGCCGAGGCCAGCACATTTTAGCTGGTATAAAACGAAACCTTAAATGGTTTTGATTTAGTAATGCCTTTCTCGGTCCTGAAAACGCCATCAGTAAAACGGTATGAAAAATTTGTCTCCCTATAGAACAAAGGACTTAAGGTACCTTTTCGTTTTACAGCGAGCAAAACAAGGGCGTAAAAACTTGAAGCTGAAATTGAAACCATTTAAGGTCTCGTTTTAGGCTAATTAAAACGCGCCAGCTTCCGCAGTGATTACAGAACTTGGTCGATTGGATGCTTATCATAAACGTTGCGGTGTCATTATGACTTAGTTCCTGATGGTTTGTTATGGAGCCATATATCGGGATTAACGGGGACAACGTGGGCGATGATAACTCGAGCCGGAGGTATGCACTAACCGCTGTTTCACAATTGATTACTATTAACCATTGCCTACATTAGGATTAGAAGACGCAATCTTCGCCGTACTCTCAGTCACGGTGTGCCTCACGGAGACCACAAGACATACAATTACAACAACGAGACACATGGCGAGTGAACAGCAAAGGGAGCAATCGGTATTTTGGGGGATAAGAGGTCGGGCCCATTACGCGGACATGCTTACAGTACCCAGGAACTCTGCTATTTAAGCGTCAGTACTGCAAGCCTCCTTGTGACAATACTTCTAAATTCTCACAGTATGTACATCGATAAATACGTCAATCTCGCCCGACATGTGGACAAATCCTTGGTACTACACAGCCTAGGTATCGCTACTGTCTTGCTGCTTGCAATCCAGTTTCGAAAGGTCTTGACCACCAGAGCGAAGGTGAGAGGTTACACGACTTGATTCTGTCTTATACTCGCCGTATTACAGCTGAAAGCTATTCCTACTGTCGGGTCATCTGGTATCATCACGTCTTGGGTAGACGCTTTCAAATTCGTTCACCACGCAAAGGAAATCATTGAAGAAGGTCGGAAATTGGTGTGTATCTGTTTATGTCACCCTGTGGTGAATTGACGGTTGCGAATAGCACTATGGGTCCGCGTTTAAAGTACCTTTACTCGACCAATGGATGGTCATGGTCAGCGGGCCAGAGAAGATCAATGACATCCGAAAATCCTCAACTGAACAGCTATCTTCTATGGATGCAGCTGTGGAGGTGTGTTCTCTTTCTCGTTTGTGGTATAATATTCCTAGTGCAACAGCCATAGATTTTACAGATGGACTATACTATGAGTCGCTCCATCGGCGCCGACCCTTATCATGTGGAGGTTATACGAGGCGCCTTAACTCGAAACATTGCGGCTTGCTTTGCAGACGTCCAGGACGAGATCAGGGCCGCTTTCATTGACCACATACCAATGACTGAAGGTATGGAGCTTTCCTCCGTTGCGGATGGCGGTGCCCGGCTAACATTATTGCAGACTGGATCGAAGTTCCGGCATACCAAGTGGCCTTGCAAATTATATGCAGAGCAAGTAACCGGATGTTCGTCGGACTTCCTCTTTGTGAGTACTTGAACCACCGTCTTAACTCCGCTGTCTTCCTGATAAGTAGTTGTTCCTCGGAGGCCGGAACCAGGATTATATTGACCTCAATATTAAGCACACTATCAATGCTTTCAGCTGTGCATACACTTTAAACCTTCTTCCGGACTTCCTGAAGCCGTAAGTTCTGCCAGCTCGATAGTGTCCAGACTGAGACTGTAACTGCGTATGATTAGAATCGTAGCATTCTTCACCACACCTCGCAGGCGTGCTGTGGCCGCAGCGGAGAAATTTTTTGGTCAGACTATACGTGAACGACTGCACCAGGAGGACGTACATGGAAAGAATTGGCCGGGAAAACCGGTAAGAAAGCTTTACATATTCAAATTTGCTGCCTATCGGCCTCATACATCGATAGAATGATATGCTCTCATGGCTGCTTGATGCAACGAAAGGCATCAAGGAACGTCGAACAGTACGAGAGTTAAGCATTGAGATGCTCGGTGTGAATGTAGGAGCAATCCACACAACAACCATGGTAGGTAGTTGAATCATACGAAGAGCAATAGTAGCTGACTAAGAAGTTATAGGCGTTCACTTATGCTCTGTTCGTGTTGGCTGCGCACCCCGAATGTGTTGAAACACTCCGGATGGAGGTGGAATCCGTGATCAAGGAAGAAGGAAACACAAAAGTTGCAATGGGTAGGATGAACAAGCTCGACAGTTTTTTAAAAGAAACCCAGAGATTGTATGGTGAATTGGGGGTCTGTGAGTCGTGATTCTTTTGGCACGTTATGTCTTTCTGATTATTGGACAGTCGGAATGCGACGCAAGGCCCGGAAGGATTTCGCGTTTTCTGACGGAACAGTTATTCCCGCTGGCACTCAAGTTGCCGTAGTTTCGTGGTGCACACATCTGGATGAGGTAGAATCCAGTTTTATTGTCAGAAGCAATTCTTACCAAGTTCCCGCAGAAAAGCTACGAAGATCCACTGGAATTCAAACCATGGAGGTTCTCAGAAAGGAGGAAGCAAGAAGGTGATGGTAGTCGCCACCAGATGACCACACCGAGCCTGGATTTCATTTTCTTCGGCCATGGAAGATCAGCATGGTGCGTACATTCCGCCAAACTCTATGATTTCTCTGAGGGTCTGACACCTGTATACAGTCCAGGCCGCTTCTTCGCTGTCAGCGAGTTGAAGGCCCTGATGTGCTACATTCTCATGAATTATGACGTGAAGATCGACGAGGTTCCACCGTGCATGTGGTTTTCTTCTGAAAAGTTCCCCAATACGAACAGTAAGGTGTCGTTCAGAAAACGAACGTACACTGCATAAACGATGGTAGTGTTGGTCACCGTCCGGTCCAGCGGTCCCTCCGCGACCAGTGTGCTCTGGAGCCAGTTTCGGAGGCTTTACGATAGTTTCCCGTAGTTCATAGAAAGGCTCTGCTATACTGTCCAGTGATAGGTTGACAAACAGACGCGCTCTTGCTTTCCACCTCCCTTGTATTCTGATGTCGTCGTCCGATTCTTTTTCTGTCACGGCCTAGGTTATGCTTCCGGACTTGGTCGAATCTTTGACGAGGCTTTCGCCTGACGAGGCGCATACTGCTGAAGTCAGGGATCTCCACGAAAGTATAATCTCGTCGTCCTCTGGCACCATGAACCTCGTCAAAAGGAGGTAGCTGTGAATCATGAACTAATAGATCTGGAAGGAAAGACTTGTATCGATAAAATGAAGTAATAGTTGCATGAGATTTGTTATCGAATGGAACGGAATTCATGCCTTTGATTATTGCCCTGGATCGAAGTGCTGCCCATGTGCCGGACGTGGCTATGATTTGGTCCAGTAGTAAATGCCTCGGCCGAAGATGAATGAGCGCGAAAGATAGAAAATGAAAGGTTCAATTCCTTCACAGTACCTATCGGCAAACAGGTCAGCATGTAGTTCAACCTGCTCTCACAGCCGGGCGGACGATAGCTTGGTATACGCACACACTGTATTACGGCTGCACTTGTCATATCATTAAGTTATTAAGAAAAGGTATGATGTTTCAGATATATGTCAGATGTTAGTCTTCTAGTGTCGCATATATCATGGTAGGATGCACAATTTTGGACAGTCTCAGGCTTTCGATGCGAAGGTGCATCCGAGAGGTAAGATTAGCCGCCACAGACCATGCGAGACTGAGGGAAGCATCAGTATCTTACTCTCATTGGCAGATGGTAGCACATACATCAAAATAGGGAAGTACACCAACATCTAAGAGAAAGTCAGTAGATGGCGAGGTGATATGTGCTCAAGTAACACCTACCTCCGCAAAAACAGAGGTAATTAGAAGCAGGGCCCATGAAACTAAAGATAAAAATGAAAACGGTGCCTGAGGCAAAGATCGTCATGACCTACGGGAAACAATCTAGGACGGTGCTTAACGGAGGTACTGTCATTTGAGGGAGATGGTAGCAAGCTTACAAAGTAAATCTTTGCGCCATCGCGCCGCAGCGAATTAAAAACTTCGCTTTCGCGCCGGCGCGGTTCTTCAAGAGCATTGTAGAAGGAGACTGATATAACGAAGAGATTGAATAACAGCTATATTCAATCAGCAGACGTCCACTTTCAAGGGGATCGAGGGCTCACCAATATACCCAACAGGAAAGGTGTAGTCTTCGGAACCTCAAGAACGGCGCAAACTATGACTGTGGAGGGTAGCTCAACTGTGAAGGCGTCAGCAATCCATCATTATTAGGAAACAAATGACGACTACCTTGTGTCTTCAAAAAAGTCAAAACCATCCTGACACAAAGAACCAACGAGCCTGTCATACATGCAACAAATATGGCGAGCAACACTTTGCGCATGATCTGCCTGTGATCCCACAGTCGATAGGCGCGCAGCATGATCAAGACTGCATTTACCGTTAGCCCATAGATACTCCCGTGATGGAAACGGGCAACCAACATTGCAATATGCCGGCAAAAACGGTCGCAGAAATAGAAATCAACCAGAAAACGGTTGCACACCTACAACCGTGTTACTCGGCGGTCTCTTTAAGACGATATGCATAAGGCTTACTCCTAATTCTGATATTAAAGTCAGGTTATAGCGGAAATGCCAAGGACTGACCTCGTTAGCTGTGGGTCGTCTCAATCCAGTGAAGACTAAAATCGAGATAAATTAGGGAAGGGCGGGGGCATGAAGAACCGGTCACGAACTATAGGCCGTATACAGTAACACCGCCTCCGTGAAGTAACGGTTCATTACATAGATGGCTTTTGGGAGGATCGGTCCTTTGAAAGACGCCCACATCACTGTCACTTCTTCGTCGAACGTCAGGAAATGGTCCCATAAGAGGAGAGCAATCCCTGCAGCTATCTTGTCGTCAGGTCCTGATGCATGAACAATAGCAAACTGTGTCAACATACGCGGTGTATACCTTGCGAATAATATTTCGCCAACAGAGAGTGTGGTAGACATCAGGGCTAGCACGAACAAAGGGAGATTTGTGATTCCTCGTACGATCAGTTGTCTAGTTATAGAGATACATGAAACATATCAGGCCATCAGGATAGAAGGAAGTCCCCTGCTTCGTGATGAAAGTAGCTATCGGAGCGAAGTCACGGGCACAGGTACCCGTATTTATCAAACAGCGGCCCCTCGGCGAGATCAAACAGATAAGACGTCTTCGTTGATGATAAGATATTGGTACTTATAAGCCACAAAGCGCGTGTCGTATGTTTAGACCAAAGAGTTTCAGGGGCACGCATCGTTCACGGACTAACAATATTTCGAGCCACTGATGGGCACTTATTTGTCGAGTTTTATCAGCAGTAAAGGCGGAGGTGAGTCTAATGGTATGGACAACATCCAAGCAAAGACGCGGAGTATCAGTTGCGAACATTTTCGTCCAGACAGGCTGCATCAAATAAGCACCTTGATGGGCCAGCGTAAAATTACTGAGCAAACCAGAGACCGTGTTTGAAGTGCCTCCCCGAATGAAAGAGACTTTCATTCCCTATGCGAAGGAGGATACTCCGTGTGCGTTTGACGGTTCGTCAATGATGTTTACTCGGAACTGATGCACAGCCTCGGAGCTCTGAGAGAAGACTAAGGATGTTTTTGCACTCCGGGCACCGGTTCATCAATAGTGGTGCAGCCTGAGACACCAACAAAGTTGGATCAAAGATCAGCCTGGTGCATCACTTTATCTAAACACGTCTGTTGGATAGGACGCCTTCATGAAATCTTGTCGTGATATTATTAGCTCGAGCGTCATTTGGTAAGATGCTGTTCCGAAACACGAACTAGGCATTGAACAGTCCGAAAATCCTAGGAGGCCAGATACATCAAAATGGCAGGACTTTCAGCTTTGGAGCTGTCAGAATTTAGAAGGATTGCACTCTGAGTGGAAAGGCTAGCAATCACGCACTTGGTTCGTTCGTGGACCTCTATATGAGTGAAGACGACAAAATCTCCTATGGGAGGAAGATAGAAGTTGGATTGAATACGGAACGATGCAATAAAAACAGGGGGTACAGACCGGGAGAAGATCAGGAAACCCGCCTTCGATATGATATCAATTTTATAGCAGTGCCATAGCAGTAGAAGAGTTCTGGCAACGTTTCGTTGTCATGTCATATGATCTTTGACCAGACTTTCGCGGTGCTCTTACAAATTTTAGCAGATGTGTGAGATGACGTACTTAGTATGACAGCTAAAAATCGTACCGGGGCAGGCGAGTCCTACATATAGTCAGTGATACCTTACATTGTGTTTGGCTTTCGTTGATGCATCTCGTGGGACGCTTTCTTGAGGTCAGGAAGAGTACAATAGAGAAGCCATGAACGTTGCGTAATTGCTTGGAGCCTCGGCCCGCGGTCCGCCTCCAGATTTGGTGGTTGTCAATTTTTGATTTCCGTGCCTCCCGCCATTTTCATCCTCACTATCATCCTTTCATCATGAACGTAGTAATCTATCATGCTGACCAGCCAATCAAGGTGATCTTCAAGTCTCCCACACGTATTACTCATTTACTGATGACTTGATGCTCAGATAGGACAATCCATGGTGCACACAGCGCTTAAAGCTTGAGCTCGACCTCTCAAATTCATACACCGGGCTACGCTTTAGAATCGACCTAATGAATGGTGATCATGAAAAGACACCGTTGGAATACTTAGGCCGAGATTCGGCGCACCTGGTGTGTCTGCCTACCATCGATATACTGACTCACCTAATATTCTGCAGCCTGCAAAGACTGCTTAGACTCGGCAGCTATCGGGACGGCCTCCTGGATTACGCATATCTTTATCTCACAGGCGAGGAGACAAGAGGAGTGCAATCTTCGCGGCGGTTTTCATGCGCCATCTCTGCGAGTACTCTGCTCCGTCCGCGCGTCATGGTCGGCTAGCGCTTACAAACGAGCAGAACCTCGCGGAGATGCTGATAGAGAACTCGCACGGCTCTGTTCATCTCGCGAGTCATCCAGGTGCGTCGTATTCATGCTTTCCATTACTTTTCTCACCTGCGTTTTTAGATATCGAGTTCGTGATTCCTTGTTAGTACAACAGCACTTTGATTCGTTTCCACCAAAGATCTTATGGGCGGACCAAGGGTTATGCAGGCCTACGATGCGGAAGCACGGTCAAGTTACCAGCAGGATCGTGCGTACTATTTAGCTTCCTCTTCGCCTTTGTCGAACTCATCAGTCCCCATAGCGGATTGACATATTGTCGACTCTTCCAGCGTTCGGACCTCCACTTCGCTTCCCGCAGATGGCTGGACGCTATTGTATGGGACAGGGTTGCGGACAACACTCATTAGGTTTCTCAGGCAGTTGGTACGTTCCACTGAATACCTCTCCCACTGAGACGAAGCTGATCTCAGCTGCACAGAGCTCTCCTAATGAGAGCCTTCAAGCTTCACGCGCCAACACAATTGTCGTTGAACTGGCCGCCCAGCCTGACTTTTCGAAGTCGTGACTGAAAGTCACTGGTGCGAAACGGCATGCGCCGATTGTATACTTCAGCTTCTGCCGTATTTTCACTGCTGTCGTTGATATAAGTTACGCGATTAGTGCTCATTGTCACTGTGGGTTCGTCAAATGATACCCAGATCAAAGGATTTCCACGAGAGTCGGCTTTGAGTATGACGTAACCTCCGGGATTAGTACTCTCCTCCGGTTATTACCTGCAGCATTAGAACATGATCATGTCGGCAAGGCGAATGTATGTTTATCCTCGTTCCTGTTGTCTAACCACTAATGTCTTTAGTAGATTGAGGTCCCTGACTTGCACTATCGCCACAGACGTATTGATCTTGCACACTGACTGTGTTCCTTCCTGTATTTCGCCAGTCGCAACTCGCACGTGAGAACAGGAACGTTGCTAAGGCTTGCCAATTGTTGGAAGATGTCGCGGAAACGAACTCGATAAGCAGATATTTGAGGAGTAAATGACCCGTGTCCAGTTGAGCAGACACCTCGGTCAGTTGTTGGTCTATTCGTGCACGATAAACTGACTAATGGATTGACATGTAGCTTTTCTTTTCAACCTCAAGTTATGATTATGTACTTCGCTGTCTTTCACCTAACGAGATTTATTCATTATACTTTTGTCTTTGCCTACTCGGCTAATGAAGACAGTAATTAGCGCCTTGTTTTGAGACCTCGGAAAGCATGCACTGGACCACGATTCGTGAATCGTGGGTATTCGGCCACCTTTTCACTGCTTCACGCTCCTGTGGATTTGTCCATCAAATATTCTACGCGTCTCTATAACTGCCGCGTTCAGGAGACAGGTTCTTCAAGCTGGGCACTCTGACGAATGTTTGATTTCGAATCTATCAAATACGACGCCTCACCCGCATGCAAGAGGCTAAATTTCGAAAAACAAATGGTCAATGGAAGCCTCTGCCTGCTCCACATTCTAGTGTCAAGCCCAGTGCTCGGGCGGGGAGGGATGGGCACGTCTGATACGATTGATTCGTCACTGCTCGACGTCGGCCTCCGTAACCTTCGATGGAGGAACTTGAACTACCGAGCTCGACTGAAAATCAACCTGACGGCGGGAATGTCAAGCTTCTAAAATGCCCTCGCTATTCCCGTCTTTGGAACCATCGATGTGGTCCTGCATCGTTAAAACCGGAGCAGAGCGGCTCTAATCCAGGTTCGTGTTCCCATCGCTTCGCTACCCTGATGACTGGTTTGGATAGAACTCGTGAAAATGTAGATGTCGACAGTTGATCTATGATAAGATGGATTAACTCTTCGTTGATACACATGTCGGAGCGTCTATGTTTCGGCAGATGCTCCGAACACTAGGTCGCCTCTTTGCTTCTTACCACGCAGCACTACTCAAACTTGACCGAAACCTCTTGGTGCGCCGAGTCGATTTGTAGGAACCTCCGTCGATCGAGGACATTGGTATGTGTGATGATGTTAGGCTTGATGTTTCATATCCTCGTTCTGCTATTACTAGAGGGAGATCTGATGATCTACTGGAGGAAGAGGCGGAGGATTACGAAGACAAACTTGACGATACTACCTTTCGGCTTGAGGTAAGCACACAACAGTGTTCGAGGCAAGGAATAACACTTTTAAGCAGATGAAAAAGCCTTGCCCTCCTAAGGTCACTATCTCCTCCCTCACTGAGATTGGCTTAGACAAATCGACAATTCCTGTGTTGAAGCAACGGTCATACACTGGTAGAAGAGTCATATCGTCTACTCTAGCCGATACTTCCTGTGCTGATCTTGGTGTTCATGGCGTTTTGGAGAAGTTCAACATGACACTCGGCACTTCATACATTCTAGGCTCCTCACTGTTCTCAATTCTCGATTCATTCGTTAGAGATAATCGTGATTTTGGTACGGCCTACGCTTATTTGCGTGCCTGCGACGTCTACTATGACTGCCCCAAGTTCAACGTCGAAGACACGTTGCGCCATAATGAAAAGGAGGACTGGGAGAGACGAAGCGGATTGCTCGAAGATGGCATGATCACACTGACGGGGCACGCATCCACCCGGCGACTCTGGGATCTGTATGCTAACCGAGTGGTGCCTCTGGGTACCCGATCGGGGCGACAAGCGCATGTGGGCGATATCACATGCATGGATGGATGAGAAGGATCGCAAAGATATGTGGACCCCCATCAACGGATACGAGTGGCCCGTGCCCATGCCGAGGGATGCCAACCTCGATCTCATCCGCATCGAGATGTTAAACCTGGGAACAGAGTACGTCTGGTTAGACGTTCTGTGTTTGAGACAGATGTATGCAGTCAGGGAGGATCACCGTGAGGAGGACCTGCGCAAAGACGATCTGCGCAAGGAGGAGTGGAAATTGGACGTGCCCACAATCGGGTTTGTTTATGACAATGCGAAGAGTAGGAAGAATTGTTGGATAGTCGGCTACTTCAGCGGGCTGGGTCGGCCGCTGAACTTCAAACTGGGTGATTTTGAGAATCATCGGTGTTGGTTCAATCGAGCTTGGACTCTACAGGAGACCCCGTCGCACGAGAGTGTGTTCATTATTGCCCGGGTTACCGGTAACAACACCATGGAGAAGGAGGTATAAAGGAGGTTTGATGAACGGCTACGATCGTTGCAGCATTTGCTATAATTTCAGTCGACGCTTAACATCATTTCAGAGATGCGCAATCGGGTGTCAGCAATTCCTTCGGATAAAATCGCAGGCTTGGTATACCTTTTCCAGCCGCTGTGCGCTCCATTATATGATGCTACACATTTGGAGGAGGATGCCTGGGAAGTTCTCGTGTATTCCATGGAGAGCGGAGCTCGGGCAGAATTATTCTTCTACTATCCTGGGCCTGGGAACAGGTGCAAATGCTGGCGACCGTCATGGGAGCAGGTAATGACGCACACACCTTCGTAGCATAATGGATGGACACGCATCGGATCACTTCGTCGGTCTCAGATAGAAGGGATGGATTCCGACGAGTTTATCGGACCCCGAGTCGACTCAAAGTATGTTCGTGGATTGACGGACACATCAGCCAAGCCTCGACAGGGGCTTGTTTGTCAAGCGTGACAGCGGGATGTTTCTCGCAGCCAAAATCGTCGCAAACCACACATACCCAATACCCGATGGCTGGTATACGTTCATAGGCACGTTAAGACATCCACCTTGCACGATAGCCCAGTGGGTTAATATCTGGGTAGTCGGACGGCTAAGACAGGACGGCAAGTTTGAGAAAGTAGCAGTCGTCAATATGGTGGATGATGATGAAATGGTGTGGCTTTGGAATCAAGGAGAAATCTGTGCTACAACAGTTCTTTGTTGAACTAATCGGATTTTCAATCAGCTTACTTGAAGCATAGTGTTGCTTTATCTAGCTACGCACCATACCTTTCCTATGGACTAAATTTTCGTTGTAGTTTGTGAAAAGCGATTTCAGGTATTATAAACTGTCTTTACGTTCCCTTCGGCCTCTAAGTGCGCTTACATAAACGATTCGAACTGAGAGAGATAATTCCCAGGACGATCATTTTGCCTCTCTTAAACCAAACTGAGATTAAAGTCCGTCGTCCCTGACTTTGTCTAGTTACTACGGGACGCAGTGTAAGATATTCAGATGTTTCGAGAGTGGACTACTGACGGGTCCTGTAGATGTCTTCCACGTGCGAGCGGCAGGAAAGCCACTGAATGATTTTGCGCACAGAGAAATGCAGGCTTCGTGTAGGTTTCCTATCAATAATATAGTGTAATAGTGTTTTGCATGATACCAACATGCACGAACAACAAGACGAGTGAAATTGACATGGACGCCGAGTAGTACAAAAGCATAATGCTGCAAACGTCATCAAGGTCCCTATACATGCGGGAGGTCCCCTGACAGCTTCGAGCATCTCTCTCCCGGCTGACTCCGATGAGTTCTCGCTCGAGCTATATGTATCCTTTCTCCAACTTTCACACTTCGCCGTAAGAAAGAAGTGACGCGTTCAATGCTGAGCAAAAGGGGCATATCCAGGCCGCCAACTATAGCTGAGAATCGTTGTTGTCAAAATTATTCTTTCTGTCGCGATGTCACAAAGGCGACGGTGCAAATAGAAGAGATTCACGCTTGATCACATACGAACCCCGAGGCCATTGAAAGATATTGTACAAGAGGATTAGTAAGATGTTCGTGGGGAGGATTCGGATCTGGAACAATCGAGCACGTATCTCAGACGAATGTAACAAGGACATACACATAAAGAGCACCAGAAATAGTCGACAAGCCGCATGATTTCCAGATCTAATTTTAACGAGGCTGCTCGACGAGGTACACGGTAGTACTATGGATGCGGTTCAGAATTGAAACATTGGATGATACACGGATGTGCCTCTACTACACCGTCCGGAAATTGTGTTGGTGTCTTCATCCTGTTTGCATTCTGGTCGTCGCAGCATTGATTTGACCGGCTCGTCAAGATGCCTCCATCAATAAGAGCCCATCGCACAGTCAGCCGCTCGAATACAGTTAACAACGAGAACGAAATGACTTCCCTTTGGACTCTGTGACAACACCCTCGATGCGTACTTCCTTGCTGAGATCACACTAGCGATACCGGCACTCCATTCACACTCCTTCCCATACTCATAGTGCCCGCTTTAAAGCTCGATGAGTCTCTCCGTTGCTCTTCGCCGAGGATGTAAACGCTCTTTTGATATGCATTTCTGTCACGGTCTGGACAACTTTGACATGTGATCGACGAAGGGCTTTCATACGGTCGTCCAGCATTATTGTAAAGTGCGTTTCGCGAAGAGGCAACCATCAAGTCTCACCGGGAAAGTGATGAGGAGGCTGCCACGATGCAAAGCGGGATAAAGATTCACAACGTTCGTAGATTGAAATTCAGCGAGGAAAACAGGGAGTCGAAGGGGTGAGGTGACACGAGGGTAAAAGCTTCAGACTTGAAAATTGGTTGTCCTCGTTTGGAAATTATACGAGAGAGATGCCGCAAGCGTGACGTCCCTATCTACGCACACCCCTCTCTTCTTTTGATTATCCACGAGTCGGGAATGCGGAATCCTGTCTCCAATGCATCCCTGGGAAAGGGAACAAAATCATAGACGTCTTGGAAACTGTCAAATATAGGCCGGACTGTTTACAATGCCAGGAAATGAGTCGTCTCCTTCAAATTACCGTTCTACAGTAGCGAAAAGGCATTGCTGGCGGGTCGAGTTCATATAAAACCTACGAAGACTGATTGGAATGGATCATTATACAAGCTCTGTCTTGAAATGCGTACCTTTTTGACCACTGCCATGCCCGAGTTCCACATATGACCTACTACCCAACACCTTTCAGCACCTCAGTTTCTACGTTTCCCTGCCCGGGTCGACTTCGTCTTCCATTGGCGTCAATGCGACGGGACTAGAGTGTCGGATTCAGGTCTGTAAGCCGAGTCGACACGCATTTTACAGGGAATGCCGGTTTACCTTGGAGACCCGAGAGTTAGACTGCAAGTATCGGACCTGTACCGTCAAATCAAATCGGAAAAGTGCTAACTTAGATGAAGACCTACTGATTACTACGTGGTCATTTGCTCTGAAAGCCTCACGAGTCGAGCAATCTGTTGCCCGGGGTAGGAGCTATAAAGTAGTGCCAAAACGTTCGACAGTTTGTTGAATTCCAGCCCGGCGTCAGGTCTGTTTCGAAGCTAAGATAGGAAGATATCAGCAAAAGTTTGATTAACATTTTCAAAGATAAATACTACTGCTCACCGCGTGGTCCGACTCCGCATCGTTGAGGGCCTTGGAGATTTATCGTTTGGCTGTGGCAAGAATGCAAGAGTGATATCAAGAAATGGTGGGCGAGAGCTGGTTTCCTGAGGCTCACCCCTCTGCAGATACCTCAGCCGCCGATTCGAGTGCGGCAAGTAGAAAAATTCAAGATGAGCAGAAAGGACCGTATTTAGGTAGGTGGAATAGATCGACGAAGCGGAAGCACAGTGAAGGTAGTAAGAGAAGGTTTGGAAGCCCAAATAGGACCCCCGATCAGTGCGCGGTTAGCGTACCCCGGATATCGCGTGCGACGCGTCTCCGTCACGGTGGGAATGTTTCTGCTCCTTCTCTTCCGAGGCTGGTGTCGCTCTGCTACGTTCAATGTTGGCTGCTGCATGCTCTGGTTAAATAGGGAGCATATCTATTTCAGTAAACTTTAAAGTGGTTCTTCAAGAACCGATGGTCTGTGTGCCCATGTTGATATTGTTTGAAGGATAGCACGTCAAGATGTTACGTGTATAGGGATCTGTGAGTACAGATGATTGTTGGCAATCTCGCCGTTTGGATTTTATATGACAAACAGGATGAAGTGCCCGCTGGTATCACTCGAGTGAGTGAGTGAATGTAAGGTAATAGACTCACAATTTGAAGAGTGGTGCATGGTAAATGAGACAAAAGACGCCACAGGATGGAGTATTCGAAGTCGCCACCCGTCCACAGCAAAGCGATAACAATTAGAGACGGATGCTGTCTTTTGTGGAATCGTGGTGACGACCAGCGAGTTGGCTCGACGGCTGTCCACTGACCTATCGTCAGAATGGCTCGCCTCGGCGCCTGGGACTCTTTGGATCCGTGGATGATCGTCCAGGTGCCAGGTCGCTGTACCGAAGAATAGTGCCATATCGTGATGGCAGATCGAACGTCGCGTCGAACCAAGCAGATGTGTATTCTTTGGAGATCAAACCATTGGTATTTGGGTGCTGCTAACATGCTGGGGACCATGTCGACCGTATTGTCGTAGCACAGCAGGATCTTATTCCCTTTGATAGCAGATATAAAGGCCTTCCTTCCTGATAAAATAAAACAAAAGACGCGCGTCTACTAACCAGATGAGAATCGAAGTGTACAGTTTTCTCCACAACTGGAGTAAACCGGGTCCAAAAATCCCCCTCGGCAAGTCAGAGCTCGGAATCCTGCTCCCAGCTAGTTTTGTAGAAGGATGAGAGATGATCTATTTCTCAACATGTAAGAAGGGGCCCTAGAAGTTGGAGGAGGAAGAGCTGTTTGAAGTCCGGCCCGCAGCCCGTCTCCCGATTTGATTGTTGTCATCATTTGTTGATTATCATAGCTACCGCGGTCCGCCATCGTGTCCTCCCGCCATCATCTTCTCACTATGCGTCTCGTAGTCCGTCGCTCTGACCAGCTGATTGTGGTAAGCCCACCTCGACCAATTCTTAAACTTCCTTTGTTGATTCATTCTCCACATAGTAGGATGATGCATGCCATGACGAGATAGGGCAGGCCACAGGAATGAAGACGACGTATGTGCCCTAGGCAAATGGAGTGACGAGTCGCGATCAAAGGGAGATGGCATTGGAGAAGCCATGACATGACGAGAGAAATAGCCAAGATTTGGTCGAGCAGCATCCACTGAAGAACACGACTCTGTAAGTGATCTAGTCCTTTCAGGGTGCATAACCTTGACTATGAAGTAGCCAACCTGCACAGACTTGGAGATTCCCAACGAGGCGCTCGGAACTCGGTTACCTTTACAAAAGCACCCGTGGAGTAGCAGATGGATACAGTACACTATGATCATGTCGCAAGGGATTCAGGTGCGTCCTTACTCTTGCATTTCATTCTTCCTACTTACCTTCAATAGATTGGCGCAACCTTGCTGTCAATATTACACGTTGACCGTGGGCTCTACATTGCACGATATAATACTCGCGGTACAGACAAGCAGTCAAGTTCGCAGGCGAATTGTGGGTATGAGCTGGGTGGTACGTTGTACTGAATTCTTTTTCCTCCTGAGCGGAGCTCATCTTAGCTTCGCAGGCAACATCGGCTGCTCAAAATGATATTCCACGCGCGTCAATATCATTCTTGTTCGATTAGCCGCCATATTTTCATCACAATGCCAAGTCACGGCGAAGTACAACAGATTGCCGCTGGTGGAGAACAGCGTCTTTTGACTGTTGCTTCCTTTCTATTGCCGTCATCTATATTGGGCACTGACGAATGTGGAATCGAGGAATCACGTAAATTCCTCTCGTTCCCTGATATTAAACGACTAATGCCTCTCGTAGAATGTTCTCTCGCTTAAACTTGTTCCCTGACCCCGTACGTCGCAAATCACATGTGAGAATGGGAAGGCAGCTGTGGACGAACAGATGTTTGGTTGTGAGTGAGACGTGCCGGTTTGAAGAGATACCTCGTGGTTAGTTGTCAGTCCATTCGCGCACGATGATCTGACTCATGGATATGATTTTGCTTAGATTTCAAGATGATATCTTGTAGTCAGATGCGTCGCTGTGATCAACGTAATGAGAATAATTCATCATGCTTCTATCTAGTATCTTTTCCCATTCGTCTCACACACGCAATAATCGGCACCCCGTTGTGCGGCCTTGAGAATCTGGTGGTCGTCGGATTTGGAAATGGTTCGCTGAGTCACGGTCCATCGCAAGCTACTTCGGTCAAGACCGTCCTATTTTCTTTGAAATTTGCTCTGCTGGCGGCTGCTTCAGGCTTTTATGCCTGTGAGTATTCTTCCCATGAAGAAGACCCACTCTACAACCAGCATATAGCGCCTTCCCCCCGACTTTGAATCGATATTGACTGGTCGAGGTTAATGTTCAAATGTCGCCTCGCTATTCCCGTCTTGCTGCAACTTTCGATGTGGAAGGAACTGTACAGCATCGTTTCCAAGGACCGGACCCGAGTACCAATTCTATTCGGCGTCAATCCTTCATTCCGCTCTATGCCAAGTTCGTGTTCCCATGCCTTTGCTACCCTGATGACTAGCTTGGTTGACGCCGCGTTAGAGAGACGAGCAGGAGTGGGAGAATGTTGCGGGAAACGTCCCCCCGCTATGGTAAGTTTTTCCTTCTTGGACGAGCTGAGGCTGATTCTCCTCCTTTCAGAGACTACCATGAATGCACGGCAGACGGGAATGACCAGTTAATATATGGACTTTTGCTATCAGCGAGAAACTAAGGTATCCTTTGCTTCCTGATAGGTATCGTGCATTAATCAATCCCATCGGGAAGACCAGCATAGGAAGATCTATCTCCAAGCGCAGAGGTTGATAACCGCCCGTTCGTACCCTGAGCGCTAGCACAAACCCCAAACATTTTCGGATTGCTGTATCAATCTTCTACTGTCACAGTGGATAGCGGATACTTTTCGTATTAATTGATGTGATCCGAAGACATGGTCCTTCCAGTACTCATTTGTTGCTGTGCGCTTTACTGCCCGCAGTCATCCATTCAACGGACCAACGGCGAGTTAGAAGATGAACTGCATATAGTTAGACCAGGATGGCGAGGATATTTCCTTGTCCGTCGTGTCGCTCGGCTTAAGCCAATATAGGACAACAACTATAAATTTTGGTAAGGGTTAGTTATACAAAATCGTTCTATAGCTCATGTATGATTAGGGATCTCCTTCTTACTTTGGTCTTTTCCGCGTCGAGTTGGGTCCGTCGGTGTCAAGCTACCGTCATGCACATAAATTGTGCGTCTTCAGGGTACTTCTATCCAAGTTGGTAGGACTCGCAAAGACACAGATAACGACTCATAATGCAGCTTGTTTCGGAATATGCATGTATACGTTATTTGTCGGCGTCTATCTTGCGGCTGTGCGGTTAATGCTGAAACATTTCAGGGTTCTGAGCGCTCGTCTTCGTTCTTTGTTTCCTACTTTACAGCACGACTAACACGGGTTGCTACGTGTAGCTTCGTTCGATTCGCTGCAACGCACGCAGACTATGGACGTGGGTATGTAATCGACGCTTTGCGTCGGAGTCATATCCTCATTCTTCCAACACTAGATGGAGAATATGATGATCGTTCGGAGGCTGAGTCAGAGGTTTACGACGACGACGAAGAGGTAAGCATATAACAGATTATACTTCCATTGAATCAAGGAATAATGCATTGCAGGAACGGAGGAACGTTCAGAGTCTCCCAGAGGTCACTCTCTCTTCGTCCACTGAGGCAAACAGAGACGAATCGACCATTCCAGTCTTAAAACAACGGTCTTACACTGGTAGAAAGGTCGTACCGTCCGCTCTTGCCAACACTCTCTGTGTCGATCTCGGTGTCGATGGTGTCTTAGATACTCTTAACACCATGCTCGGCACATCATACACTTTGGACTCCGTGATCTCCGTTCTCAATCCCTACGTCGCCCAAGGCTTCGACTTCGGTACCACATATGCTTATTTGCGCCCGTTTTGGGATGGTATCCATACCATAGAACACAGACTACGCACCCGGGAAGACGAAGACAAGGAGATGCGACGAAACATGCTCGTCGATGGCAAGATCACCACCGCAATTGTGCCGCCTCGGCGCGTGTGGGATCTGTATGCTAATCGGGTGGTGCCGTACTGGGTTGCACTCAGGCTTGGGCGTGAAAGATGGTATGGGATATCACATGCGTGGGTGGGCGACGAGGACCGCATGAGTATCATGACACCTATCAATGGGAAGGAGTGGCCTGTGCCGATGCCGAAGGATGGCAGCCTTGATCTCGTCCGCATCGAGATGTTGAACGTCGGAGCGGAGTATGCATGGCTGGATATTTTGTGTCTGCGGCAGGAGGGTGGGCGCGGCGAGCATCTACGCACGGAGGAGTGGAAACTCGACGTGCCGACAATCGGAGCAATGTATGACTGGGATCCTGTGGTGTGCTACTTCAACGGTCTCGGTCAGCCATTACATTTGACACCAAGCTACTTTGAGAGCGATCGGTGCTGGTTCCGGCGTGCATGGATGCTGCAGGAGATCACCGAAAACCCGATTATTGGTGGGGAGACCGGCAACGAGTATGTCATGGACGAGGAGGTACAAAAGAGGTTCGACGAACAACTGGCATGGTTGCGGGATATACGAGAATGGGACATGACTCTTGACATCCTGTCAGAGATGCGGAATCGTGCGTTTATAAGATTTCGAGACAGAATAATGCACGATGAGGAGGACACAAGTATGATATCGGTGGCGATGAGAGCAGGGCATTCTTCAAGCAGTTCAATGAAGAGCGTAAGAGGAAAAGAACTCCGGGGTCTACTTTTAGATCCGGTCAGAGTCGGCCCGGAGAAGCAAACAAAGTGGAGCAAATAAAGACGCGCTCTTGCCGACACACATCGTCTGCTGATGCCATCACTCAACTTATTCGCTACTGTGGCGAGTCATCCTTCCAGGACGTGGTTCAGAAATATCTGACAACTTCTCGGGGGTGCCACCAGTTCAAGAAACCTTCGACCCGAACCCTTTGTCAAACAATTTCGTCGCCATCTGGCTCCACGTCCCTCCCTCCGATCAAAAGGTCTGTATCGTCATCTGTCTACGAGAGACTAGGCAGGGCCGTGTATTAACGAGGTACGTAAAACTCTGTCACCATGTTTGACTAATATAATGACGTACCTACAGGCGCGACCTGACGCGCCTTCCTTCAATACGGGCACTTTATGATGGTTTATAATACGATGCAGGCGTCTCGAATGATATCCTGCACCAAAGGTGCGTAAGTATATTCTTCGAGTTGCAGGAATATCTGACACAGTGAAATGAATATAGATCTCATCGGCTACTCTCGGAGTTGAGGTACGTTTACTCGCAGTCTATAGACATCGTTCATTCAACCGTTTTAAGAGCCCGCCAGATATCACCAGACCTCGAGGACCGAAAGTATGGAAATGACAAGACAACACCTCGTTATCACACTCAGATGGTGGCTCACCAGTTCGCGCGCGAACATCTATGGTCCCGCGTATTTGTGTTTCTCCCCGTACGACGCATTTCCATCTCCTGACGGAGATACCCATGTATAGGTTTTCTTCTAGGTGTTTACGTGGTCATGCTTATCTGTGGCCATACAACGCAACATACACTGGAGCAGTCGCATTTAATGCTGGAAAATATGACTCGGAGGTAATCTCGTTCTTGTTCTTGGTCAACGCCCGTTGTTTATGATATACAAAGGGCGTTCCATTTTTTCAATATTTCTGGAACGGACAACAGCCACCATTTCGGCAAGAGCGACCATCGAGTCCTTTCCACGATTCTCATTCAATACGACTCTTGACACCGCACAGTTCACCTTATCACCAGTGCTAACCGTAAGCACTGCGTCTCCCTGGTCGCTCAACATCTCTGACTTCGTTGGCAGGACTATCTCGTCAACGAATTTACGGCTAAAAGTTCCAACATAATCCTCGCCGGAGTGCGCGGCCCTTCGTCTACAAATCATTCTCAAGGGGGTCTCCACCAAATATTCTGAAAAGATTACCATCATGAAGTATATCTCTGCCGACGACGTCAACAAGGCGCTGGCTAAGGAGATCTAGACGCAGCATGGCCACCTCGACGTCGTTGCAACGTCTGCAGGCCAGTCGTATTGCCGGTGTCCTCTCCTACCTGCGACGTATATAAAACAGGATGGCGCTCAAGACAGCCACCAGTGAACTGTGGGATCATCTCGATGTGAGCACGACCTTCACCCACCTTCGATTTCTATTCATCTCGTTCATTTTTCAACCAGATGAAAGTCGCTGGGAGATTTATTCTCTTTGAGTCTCGCTGGTACCAAGGAATATTGATGTATGATAACAATATGTTTCTGCCATGCCGCCGTCGGGCCTCTTAATGACATTGTTTGCATTATTGGACTCTGCTAGTCCCAATGGAGGATTCATCATTGTCTGAATCGCTGGCCCAGATTCACAGTCTGCCGCTGACGACCGAGGCGTAATGGAAGAATTCATTGCATGTTGTTTGATCTTTATGTGTTTAAAAGGGTAGGAGATCATTTCAGCGAGTTCATCGTTGATAGCCTGGGTTAGGCAGACCGAGGTTGAATACATTCGATCGTGTTTGACTTCATCCGCAGAAGCACGATAGGAACAAATCGGTACAATCGAATGTACAAGGCTACCCTTTATACACGGGCTACACTAACAGCTGCTAGACTCGAGTAGCAGGGAAATGAACGGAGCTCGCCGTTTCCGGCAGCAAATTCCAGTTCACAGCTATATTAAAAAAAGGTACCTCTACATTCCAGCACTAGCTTTGATTAAATCCGCAGCCCTCTCTGCAAATATATACACTGCCGCCTGAATATGTGCTGCTGGCACGAACGACTACGAAGTGTGGTCAGTCCACCAAAAATGCATTGACGAAGAGAAAACAAAATCCACCAAAACTGAAGCGTCAACGATCCTCACCCCGCTCGCGCCCTTCATCTTTAAATCTGGATCTACAACTCCCCAACTCGCACCAGCAGAAGACATACTCGAAGTTCCAACTGGATGATTCAGATTGGACGCTCCGTTCCTGATATCTTGATCCGTAGTATTCGTCGCGATGCTAAGAACATATCCTTTCCAAGCTGCGGCAGTGACAAACTCCTTCGCACTCTCCACAGCGTATTTCATGATAGCGAGGTCTTGTGCATGCGAGAGGTAATTTGGGTTTATCACCGGCGGGTCCAGGGGATTTGTGCTATTGATGGTAACACTCCCACCTAAACCAAGTCAGTCTAGGAGGGAAAATGATATACTACACATACGCGAAAGAGGACAGAGTACTGCTGGCGCAATTACAAAGAAGTTTCCTACCTCAGGAGGAGGATTGCTATTAATACCGTTCTGCAATGAAGCATCAGTCTTTGTGATATCCACGGTACGTTCAGTACACACCACAAATGAAAGCTCGTAATGCGCAGTCTCATTCCCCGCACATGGCTCTTCATCCAGAATACCGGCATATTCCGGGATACGAAGGAACCCTCTCTGGTTTGCTATGCCCACCGTCAAGAAGCCCGTTCGATTTGATTTCCATTCTGCCAAAGCCTCCTCCTGGAAAGTTAAGTTCCTGTAATATAGGTTCTCAATTGTGTTGGTGTCGTTGACGGTGAAGGGAATATTCCATAAGACTTGGTCGGATAGGTTCTTGCCGATGTCAGGGAGGTGAAGAGTGGATACAATCCCTAGAGCTGCGAGTTCGGTGCTGCTACCTATACCGGAATGGAGGAGTATATGCGGTGTCCCAATGGAACCCGCAGAGAGTATGATTTCTTTCAGGATTTTAGGTGCGAGAACGTGCTTGGTCGCTAGGGACAAAATTAGCATCAGTCAGCGGTCATAGCACATAAACATCGCATACCTCCAGAGTCCTGAGTAAACTCGACGGCGTTGAATGTTGGTCGCTGGCTGATGTTCTTGGTATCGAGAATTCGGGTAACATGAGCATGAACCAAGACGTGCATATTTGGTCGATCAATATATTCTGGGCCGAGATACGATGTCTGCGAGCTGCTTCGAGTACCGTTTCCAACCGTCAAGGGTGCCCATCCTGTATCTTACTCAGCAAGTTCTCGAAACCAGTTGTTTGTAAAGCCCTCACCAACACCCAGCTGGTACCCTGAATTGTAATCTAAGTTGAACGGAAACTCGCTGGGAAATTCAGCCGTCGTCTGAAGGACACGCTCGTCTGTAGCACGCGGGTATCCAGGAAGAGAGACGTATGTTACTCCGTTGAAGCCGTGGACCGCAGGATCGAACTGGCCAGTTATATTGTGGTGGTCTGCAGGAGCGACGAAGTGCTCGTTCTGTCATAGAAAATCAAGGTCAGCATCAACGTCTCCAAAAAAAAGAGGTTATGACTTACCTTCCGCATATATGGTTGTAGAACATCCCATCCCCATATGGGGTCGCCACTAATCCGGGCGTAACGGTCGTAATCTTGCGACGAGCCACGCATGTAGGACATACCATCTGGAAAGCCATTGATTGAGCTACCAGCTCTATGATTGTTTTGCAAAGATGGCCAACGTACTAATGGCACTGCTTCCTCCCAAGCCGAATCCTCGAGAGAAATGAATAGCGCGTCCATTCAGTCCTGGCTGTTCCGTAGTGGTGAAATTCCAATCAAGGGGTGATCCCCCTAAGCGAGAAGAAAAGAAAGGAACCTGTGAGAGAAGGACATCTGCTGTTCTGTAGGATCCTCAAGGACCGAACACGTCCAGAAAGTGTGCACTAACGATTCACCAGCTTCGAGAACAAGCACAGAAGTATGCGGTTCCTCAGTTAAACGATTGGCGAGTACATTCCCTGCCGTTCCACCTATTACTAGACGTCAGCAAGAAGTTTTATATGTCTGTAGCACGGACCTCCAATAATAATATAATGGAAATCTCTGGTTGGAAGCTCGTCAAAGCTTTCGTATATGGCGCCAACTACAATATGGCATAGGATAAGTAAGGCGAGGATGGAAAGAACCATGTGATCCGACGGCCTCATGGTTTAGTCATGCAAGACTCTCAGCGAATGGTCAGATGAGATTCGACAACCAGGATTCATTGCCACAACTTTATACTGTAGCGCCAGCGGAGGAGAATTTACAGAGTTTGTCACGAAGACCGTGACAGAGATATCCCTTCACGGACCTAATGTGCCTGTTTACAAAGCGCCTCTTCATTCTGGCTGTACAGACTACCTTCTTTAGGTGGTAAGCGGCTTCGAAAATGCAGGAGGCGTGGGGTACTCCACTTTAAACTAAATGAAGCTTACGGCAGTTGCTGCATATAGGATATCAGCAGGACATGAAGAGGCGCTTGTAGCAGTCACTGCAATTCAATGTATCCACCACCGATGTCATGCCACGATGGGCCGCTAACTGGAAGAGGCTTGGGCGTCTTCCAGAGCGGGCCCCGCTACAGATTTGATGCCCTTAGTTGTTATTCTTGCTCCCATCCTCAATAAGGTCAGCTACGGATGAGCCACGAGCCTCGCTTTGCATGCCGGAGGTTTGACTGGCTCTTTCGAGTCGCTGCTTGTTGTAACGTATAGGGTTCGAAGTGAAAACCCGAATTCCTTCAGAGAAAGAAATGGCCGAAAATTGACTCCGTCATCGAAGCTATGTTGTTCTTGCTTACTACATAGTGAGAAAGCTCGCAGCCGGCGCTTCTGTCCAGAATGAAATTCCTTGTTTCTGTAAGCTTTCAAAGGTATGCAATGAAGGGCGTACCAAATGCTGGGCGACAAATCAGCAGTAGCCCTCGGTGAAGAAGACCAGGGCCTAACGAACTATCCACTGCAGACCTTCCATCAGATATATTCGAAGTATAACGGCCGTCAAACTTACGTCCATGGTATGTCCTATCACACCGATTCACAAGTCAAGTACGCCAATGAAAGTTCTTGGCTAACGCGTCTAGATGTCCTGATTTCCAGGGTGACAATGAAAACAAAAGAAATCCCACACGCAATATCAATCGGCATCACAGATTTCCTGGAATAGCAAGTGGACGAGACGGTCCTCTTGTCGCTGTCACCGATTGGGACAAGTATGAGCCGCCGTGGGTCAGACGAAAACTTCTTCTGTCTATACTGTTGTCGAATCGGCAAGTGCGTCGTTGCAGTATTTTACAGAAAGGGTCAGGCGACGTTTCTGTGTTGGGTTTTTCCGAGGGAACAATGCAGCCAAGTCTTGGCTTCCTCCTATCCTCAGCAAGTCCATCCACGAGCCTCGCTTTGTCTCTTGCGAGACATTCCGTGCTGGACGTTGGACTATCCTCTTATCCTTGGACTTTTGTAGAGTTTGAACTTCGAGGGGCGCCGCGTGAGGACACTGGAAACACAGGATAAACCTGTTGCTAGTGTGAGCACCATCGAAGCACTCTGTAATCTGGTATCTGAACGGAGGTCCTAGGATTCAAGGCGTGACGCCCCGCGTGTTCACACTTATCATCCGCTTCAAAGATTCCCTTGGGATTGCTCGATCTCGCAGTCCGACTCCTAGCTAGCTCCGTCAGAAGGATAAATTCTCGACGGGGCCCTAGAGAACGTAGGAAGAGCAGCGAAGGTGATGGGCAGACGGGGCCCCGGAGGTCGGAGGAAGAAGCTTCAAAGCTATGGAAGCGGCCTGGCCCTCGGCTCTCGGCCCGCGAGCCGATGGAGTTTGTGATCCGTTGATTCCCGTAGCGACCGCTTTCCTCAACCTCCCACTTGCCTCTCGCCATTAACCTCTCACCATGCACCTCGCAATCCGTCACTGTGATCAAGGTGAGCTTTCTCTTTCTGCCTTTTGTCGTTCGTATATTGATCACTTTGTAATCAGATAAGATCATGGACCTCCTGAACGCTGTCTGCAATTTCCATAGTCAACGCGCTTTCTTTTCGGACCTGGCTTGGACTCAGCAACTAGGGAGAAGGTCCCTTAGACGACATCTCTCTTTATCTCACGAGCTGCTTATCCTCTTCCCAATATGGCAGCCCTCTGTCGCGCTGGAGTCTTCGTGGGTGTGCTCACGCGTCATCTCTGTGAGTGTTCTGGTCCATTAGGGTGCAGATCCTTGACTTAAAGCTTAAGGATGTAGAAAACTGCATGGAGGCGCTGAAGGATATGGTTGCGAGAACTCACAAGGAGTCACGAATTGGTTATCTGGTCATATCGCGACAATCTCGTGAGCCATCCAGGTGCGTCATATTCATTCAATTCGTTACTTTTCTCACCTCCATTTTAGCTATCAAGAAGTACAAATCCATCATGATTCAAATTCATGTTTCCGGGACCACGTAACATTGATTCTTTTTCTGGCAGGGGTTACGCAGACCTATGTTGCGGAAGGATCGTTCCATGGTCAAGCAGCCAGGCGGATCGTGCGTGCTACTTAGCTTCACCTTGATCTTTTTCGAACTCATCGGCGTCCATAGTAGATTATCATATCGTCGATTCTCCCAGCGTTCGGACCTCCTCTTCGCTTCCCGTGGATGGCTGAACGCTACTAGACAGGATTGTGGATCAGTCCATTATGCAGCTGGTTACGTTCCCGTTGGATACTTCTCGCACCCAGGCGGAGCTGATTTTAGCTGTGCAGGAATATCTCAATGCTGGCCCTCACACGCTCCAAAACGAATGTCCTTCGACTGGCCACCCAGTCCATTTTCTCATATTTGGAAGTCGCTTAGAATGATAAAATGGCTGGCGCAGAGCTGCGCACTTTTAGACTTCAGCTTCAGCTTCCGCCTCCCTTTTCCCGCTGTCATTAATCATTAGTCTAAGGTATGTGTTCCGTATTCAGTGTAATCATCGGTTAATTAATTTTCATTTTTCTCAGATGAGAAACTCGGCTTTTGATCG
>JAUEPT010000143.1:0-89367 GCA_030435635.1 Armillaria borealis
GCCTAGAAACTGCTCCTTACAAGTGATAACACTTGACTAGTTCACACTCTAGCTTACTAGTGGCACTCTTGGCCTAAGAATAATACTTTAACTTCGAGAAACTGCAAGAACTAACTTCGGAGCACTCTTGGCCTTTGCAGGACACAATAGTAGACTCAAAGGGACTTCAATTCACTCAATACTATAGGTAACTTAGCGACTAGTAGTCGCTTCGTTCGAGGTTAAGCACAAAAGCCTTTAATTGGGGCACTAGATACTGACTAGTAGGTCTCAATCGCAGGGATGGTGTTGCCTCCCATTGCAAGTGGCTATTCTACTACTTATATACTGTAAAGAAAGGTACAAAGCGACACAAACAGCTACACTAGTGGGGTATTTTCGGTACTGATTTCTTGGCTAGTCACAAAATACTGTGAAAAAGCACACAATAGTCGGTCTAGAAACTGCTGCTGGACAACTAGTAAGCCACAGAGCTACGCTAGGGGTTTTAGGTCGCGTTCTTGACCCAGCAATGCACCACTAGTGCCAAGGATAAACTACTAGCCATGCTTCCGCATCCGTAAACGCAGTTGGCCACGATTGAAAGCACAGTCTGGCTAGCCTCGTGTCTGATCGTAACAGATCCGATCGCACTAGTTGGATCTAGATGCGAGGTTAATCCATTGCTAATTCATTTCTAAGTCCTGCTTCAAGATTGCTGCGCAACTAGTTAACCTGACTTAGGCGTTTATGCCCTGATCAGCCTACTAGTGACTGAACTTCATGAGATCTGTGTATTCTGCTTCTTGTTTGGTGTGCTAGTCACGTTACCCATCTACTAGCAGTCTGATATTCATTAGTCCAGCTAGTATTCAAGTTACTAGTATGGCCGGCTGGTAGATTTGACCCACTAGTGGTGTCGCATCTAAGTCCTGGCTTCACTAGTTGCATACTGCTGTAACTATCAGCTCGAAGCCTCAGCTATAGTCCTTTTATTATCACTAGTATAGGATAGATATGCAATTGTATTGTTACAAATTCGCAAAATCTAGGTGTGAACGCGTAGATGGCGTATCACCGTGTGTACCCGAAGTAGGCACTTTGTAAGCGATCCTTCCCTTGAGAAGGGATGGAGTGGTGGTCGAGTAGTAATTGTGCCTTGTCTGAATCATACTTGCTGGCTGGTGGGTTCGAACCTCCCTGGTATTGAATTTCAGATTATCATTTTTTTGTCTCGTGTCCACCTCCTACATTTAAGCTAGCTAAGCACGCCGCATGCTGTTCTGATTTTCCTTTCTTATTTTCTTTACATTCTATTGTTTTCCTTTATTTCTTGTCACCTGTTTCTGTTTCTTTTATGTTTTTATGTTTTTCTGCTTGTTACTTTGGGGAGAGGGAGAACTGCGGGCACCGGAAGGACCATTTATCTTCCACAGGTCGACCCCAATTTTTGATATCTGCGTAGCCACTTTGAATTGCTTACATTTGAAGAATTATGTGTATAGTGAACAATTTATATTGATTATTATAAGGATAAAATTGAGAAATACGTATCATGGGCACACCACACTTATATAGAACCTTCCCTCCTAGTCCGACGCCTCGAAATACTTGCGTTCTTCGACGATGTGCTACCGGCGGTGGGTAGACTTAGAACAAGCGGCGAGACTTGCCATTTCCAGGAGCTTAGTAATATTTTCACATCATGTGATTGCGTGGGGGGAAGGGGTTGTACAAGGGTTGTTTAAAAGTTGGTTAGACGACGGACCAAGTAGATACAAAGCTCAAAAACCGACTTGACCTGACATCGTCTTCACGGTCACCTTTCCAACATCGAGGTTTGTGCTCTTGGGGTGTCGTCTGATGCGCAGTCGCCAGTCATGTTGAAGATGGTAAGGAGTACTCGACATTTATGCGCTGTTAGAAGCATGGTGAAACGGAGCCCAGGATGACTACTGGAAATCACGTACAAAGGCAATGGCATCCACAGTCCTACGCCTCTCCCGTGGAACTTGACAAGCTTGAAACAGTGTGTCTTGTATTTGATGCTGAGAGCTGAGCGCTCGCTGAACACTGTATTTTTTGTACCAAACATCGAGCTAAATTCTACAGTGTCAGATCCATTTTTCTGGCAGGATGGAAGCACGCACCATGTAACCCAAACATACTCATGGACCCAACTATTACGTTACAAGATGCGATGTCGACCCTTTTACAGCGTGACCGGAACGAGAAGATGGTGAGCTGCAAGCTGGCGGACAGCTGGTCGATGTCACGCGGTTGACAGTGGCCGGTCCATTAGGCCTAGGGATTGCAGGGATTGAAAGCCAGTTTTTCGGGGTGCACATGGCGTATCGTACACAGCGAGGGCATCAAGCATCGCGGTCGATTTGGTGGTGGTGGTGGTGGTGGTCGGTGATCAAAAATGCCGTAGCACAGCCACATCTACCTCACTCTCATCTCCGCGCGCATTCTGAAATTTGAAGGCTGTCCTTCTGTCTCCTGTTAACTGCACTCTTACATTGGCTGATTATACCTTTGACTGTACACGCATATTTATCCGACATTAGGCCATTCCTCGAAGCTATTTCGACTCTCAATGCCTCGCCTTCCAGTGTCGATGTTGTTTGCTTCCAAATTCCTCATGTCTGTCAACGAAGGCGAATTAGAAGTAGCTCACGAGTACCATGAAATGGCCTGTACCTGCAGTGGACCTCATCAACACGAAGAAGACAGACAAACGAGACGAGACGTGCACAAATTTCCGCCAAGCAGAAAATGTCAACCTAACGATGGTGCCTCGATGGCGAGGACAACGAGAGGATAATCCCACCTACAATCCCGCATATGTCCTCTGCTTCCGCATGATCTATCCAGAGCTGCTTGCCTTTCCAGGGAGGGAATACTGGATTCATCACCCAGACTACGAGTTACGATCCAGTTAGACAGCCGGGTATCATCTTGTTGAAGTAGTAGTACGACGCCCTCCATGTCAACCTTACATAATCGTAGCTAGCAAATATCGGAGATCGAAGGTCAACGCTCTTTAGCTCTTTGACCTTCGTCTCCAGTCTGGCACGTACTCGCTGCGCTAATAACCTGCTCTCAACACATCTCTCGTACGGTTACGTGACGCCCGTACAAACATAATACTTCATCATCCTGATTGCTGTGTCATCTCTGTCGGCGGTTCATCGCAGGAAGCCGTATCTGCCAGGTTGAACGTGAATGAATCCGTGTAGACGGACGAAGGATGTCAAAAGCGGCAACTCGTTTTGTGCACGCTACCAGTCGAGGGAGTAAGTGAGCGTTCGTGAAGCGCTTCATTACAAAATGAAGACGGTAGACGTGGGAGCGCATTCCCAAGAGAATCATATCCGTCACGGCGGAAAGCTGGGAGTGGAAAAAGGGTGTCTGCGCAAGAAAACCGGACCAAAGGATTGCTGAGCGCAGACTGACAACTCTATAACAGCATTTCCCTACTGTGTTTATTCCCGATACCACCAATACCCGCCATAGAAGAGGAGACTTCGCACCAGTCCACGCCTTTTGAGGGAGCTCGAGCCTCTGCCCTATGAGACCTCGGCACTGGGAGTGAAGGAGAAGGGTGAGGGTGCAGTCTCCTTCTGCTCCCAACCAGAACAATCTGACAGATGCCATCCACCGAGCGACACCTACACTTCTAAGTTCTCGTGCCACCATTTCGCTTCGCGGCTTTCACATCCTGATGCCAGATCCCTGTCCGACCCCACATTGGTGCAAGCCATGCAGCCAAGGAACAGACTGTGGGCGGCGCTTGGTGGCGAAACTGTTAGCGAGTGGCATGATGAGGCGGGCAGATAAGTGCGGAACCCTATGAATCGGCAATGATTTGTTATCATCACATAGCCCGTCGTCGTCCAGAGTCGGTGCTACGTCCAAGACTAGATGGCCCATCTGTAACCTACGGGCGACTTTGCTCTTCTCCTTCTGATACATGGTCAAAACATGTTTTACTCCATAAATGGACATCAAGTCTACGCTGGAAACTAAGCGTGGTCAATGGTGCCAGTGAGATCCACCGCAAGGTATATCGTACTACGGCTCTCTGGAATACATTGTATCAACACAAATCTCGGAAACTCGAAGGCAAGACACACCAATACAACGTACGATATCTGTTCCTCCCCGTTCCCCGCATCTAGCTCGGTGGCTGGTTTACAGTGTCATATCAAACGCAAGAGATCTTTCTGCTTTGGAGACGTTTTTTGAGTGGTCGGGCGCATATAAGAGTGTCGTCTCGGGGATCATGTAAAGATATAACGAGCCTGTGATTCCGTAACGATTCCAGGTATGGAAGGTCGCATACAACAGTCACCGAGACTTCTCTCTCTTATGGAGTAAGATCCCACATATATTTCTGTAGTAGGAGTAGCCTAAGTGCCAACCAAGGAAGAATCAGCGAAAGAAACCGTACCAAGTTTTGACTCCCTTGAACACATTGTTCAGCCCTGATATGTGTTTGTCATAGAAAGACACATCTCAATTTACGGGTTTTCGCTCTCTCAATAGGGTCAGGTGATGAGGCGGAGTATTCTAGCCTTTGGGTTCTTTGGCAAAATAAGGAGACTGTCAGACAGACGAAGAGAGAGAAAGCAAGGATTCGCGTTCATGATGGCTGTTAGAAAGCAACATCCGAATCAGCATTTGAAATTTTGGAATGGCGAAGGGCCCAGATCCGGATATCCGGGCCGAGAATTCACTTTCGACTTGTCCAACCACCTACGCTTTGTTCATGCAAGTAAAAATCAGGCCGCAATCTTCTCGGTTGGGTAAGCCGTTTACATTACAACACCGTAAAAGCACCGCAATCCTAATACGCGCCAAAATATAGTAACACCCGGGGCTGTGCAGGCGCCTTGTCCTTTCTTTCTTTCCTTCCCCCATGCCTCGCAGCTTCAGTGTGGATGGATGGATTCAAATAGCAAAGTTCACTGCTACCGCCGGCGAAATTGCCCCATTTCCATATATCAAGGGTGCTGCCGGATGTGTGGCAATGGTTCTGGAGGCGATAGAGGTATGTGCTGTTAATCTTTGTGGTAGTAGTTCGTGTCATTGAACGACAATTCTAGAAAGCTGGCAAGAACGACGAGGACCTTCAAGGACTGGCAGAGGATATTGGGACTACTATGGCCATCATTAAAGAAACCGTCGAGGTGCACGGGATTACTAGCGCGACCCATTTCCATGATATATGCGCGGACTTCCAGACGTGAGTACGAATGTGCTTTGGATTATTGAGCCCCACTTAAATGACCTTCCATGCAGTTATCTGGAGAATTTACTGTCGGAGCTGCACAAAACCCAACGTAACCTAGAGCGTAAACGATTTCATCGCTTCCTGAAGACAAGGAAAGTTGCAGATTCCATCAACGGATACAAGCAACGGATGAACGATATAAAGGCAAATTACGTTGTAAGCATTGACCCCTGTACTCTCAGATATCATGTATCTGACTCCGATTCCCAAAGGTCGGTCTCATGACAGATGCGCGACTTGAGATGCCTGAGATGCGAGATATTTTAAGCACCAGGATCACCGATGCTGCAGAAGCGTCGCGTTTAAGCCTCACATCCACGGTTAACGCTCAATCTTATCGTATCATAGATGAGATACACAGCCTGCGAGAGATCCAAAGGGAAGTCAGGGAACACACATCCCGCATCTTTGCGAACCTTCAGAATAGGAAGGGATACTTCAAAGGAGAGGTACGCTATCGTGATGCAGTGCATGCAGTGCCCTTACACGTCTCGTTCGCAGGTCCGGGACCTCGCTCCAGGCGACATCTACCTCATCGAAACGGGGCCTCATGATCACCGACATGGCTACTGCACCGTCGAGAGTAGTAACACAGTCAAGATTATTCGCACATACCAGCCACATATTGGTAACGAAGAGGACGTAATGAAGGTACGTATAGCCTACGATCTATCCTGTGTGATTGGCCATGTACACATGCTTTGTTTTCTAGCAACTTGATCATGACATCGATCTCTTCGTCAGACCCAGGTTCGGCCCTCCACGTCCGTATAGTCGCGTACTAAGACTTACCCTTTTGACTGTCTATGTAGACATCCAAATATTGCTCAAGTGTTTGGTGTATGTCGATCACCGAACCTTCCGGCAATAATATTTCATGGTGAGGGTTCGGTCCTTCCAAACTGTCTTTCATCTCGTAATTTACTAATTCGAATAGGCTCAATGCGAGTCCCTGTTGGCAAATATCTGGATAACATACCTGTGCAGGACTTGATACCTTTTTACATCAAATTTGTACAATACTCTCTCTTTCTATTCTGAGAAATGTCGCTGACCCTTCCGTATGCAGCTTCGCGACATACAGGTGTGTCTCGTGCTAGAGCCCGAAGGCTAAAGCTCAAGACGTTCCCCTAGTCTTTCTCAGATCATTTGGGAGAGTATTACACCCCAAAAATTCTTATTGATGTCAGTGAATACACGGGTTGTCTTTCCTGTATACTAAATTTTCTGACTTCTAAGTGGGATCTGACTGGTGCCTACATCAATGAGCACGGCAGACTTTTAGTCGTGGGTATGTTTGGCACATACGTCCTGGACATAGGGGATTACTCCTGGGGTATAGTTCCTTTCAATAATTTATGGAAGCAATCAATCGCTGAGCCATGGAACCTGCGACGACTCTATCTTCCATACATCTCACTGGTTGAAATGCCAAGGGAGGACTTGATATGGGCTTATCGTGCTATCTGCCACTATGTTGGGAAAAACCACGTTCAAATCCCGTATGAGCAAGGTCAGCATTATGTGCCAGGGAGTATATTAACCGTGCGTGGACACACTTTGATTGGTGGAATTCGGGATAGGTCACGGTTGTATGACTGGAACGTGCGCTGGAGAGGACCACATTGTTCATCTGAAAACCCCGAGTACTTCATCATCTGTTTACCGTCTACAGACTGATTTGTGACCTATTTTATCTTTGGTTTCCACGCTAATTGTTGACTGAAGTGGATCAATTGTCGTAGACCCTCTTGTTCGTCCGACATCAGAATTCAATTTCTTCGAAGGAAACACGATTCATATATTATGTGCCGGAACAGTGCTTCATTATTTAGAGATTTATCTGCGTTCAAGCGCTCAAATCTCAAAATCATGGATAGCACAAGCTTCCCACCTCGATACTTCCCTTCGCTCGAGAGGGTACGTAGACGAGGACGGCCTTTATCAAATATGTCAGCATCCATATTTTGACCAAAAATGGACTGATATCTATATGGATACATAGATGGGGAATTTTCCCTTCGCATCGAACCACTGGACAAGCACGGCGAGCATTTTCATCTTTGCGACACATTCATGGCGGAAGAGCCTCATACGCTCTCGTTGTTTATACACCCTCCTATTGTCGACTACCCCAGCAACAAGGTATCTTCGCCTGTCCTCTCTTGGCTCTGCGACAGAGATTCGGAGATATCATTAGAGGAAGCAGAAAAATCCTTTGGCTTCAAGCTTATTACTTCGTGGGAATCATGGTCGTTGCCATGTTCGTCGCTGTTCACAGCCATACCCGAGTTACATGCTGAGTGTGGATTCGATCCGGCGAGGGGAGGTACTGATGTATGCGAGCGATATCGATGGCCACTCCTGGAGTTATTCGACATGTCCATGTCTATGGAACGTGAAGGTGGGCAGATGCTAGTGCAATGGCCGTCGTCACTGATGAATATGCAACAGAATGGACGACAAGCGACGCTGTATCTGAGTCCTTGGAGCCTGCATCAATGATCATTTCGGATGGTGCGCGACAGACTTTGCGTGAATAGGTACCGCTAGCAGGTTCTCCGCAGGGGGACATCACGTACATGGGCCTGGAGAGAATCGATGCCGATGAGGCGGCAACCAAGTTGAAGATCACTGCTGCCGTGCAGCGCAATATGCATCCCAGATACTCAGAGTTACTCATCGTGGTCGTCACTGCTATCAGCACCCTTCTGCTGACATTGATTCTTCAGGTCTACTTATATTAATAATAGACGTATATACAACACATCTCTCTACTCTGTTCATATTTAGTTTATATTGCTTACGACGAGAAATTAAATTTGCCTTAGAAGATATACAGAGCTGGTCAATATCTGAAGTGATGGCTATGTGGCCTCGATACAACAGACAGCGAACTATGGGCATGTGCAGATTAGCGGGAGGACACCATCTTGGCCAGCTACCCAATGTTGTTGTGTGCTACAGGATGAAAGTGCAATGTCGCCTGCAAGGAAGCGCATTAGTACATCAGGTCGAGCTAAAAATCGTCGGAACGTACATGCAGCACAGCCAGTCAACATACACGGCGTCATGGAATTGTAATTCTCAAGACTGAACCTCGTCCTGCCCCGCTCGTGCCAGTATGACCGCATCTTGGCACGCGGTTTATCGTGGTTCTTGAAGAGGTCGGCAGCATGGAGGATCCTTCCATCCGAGAAACGTCTCAAAATGAACAAGAAAACACTTGAGGGTATGACCAGAAGTGGATGCTGAGCGTGTCGAGGCTGCGCACAGCTCGGTAAGGTGCAGCATCTATGCCAATCAAAGGTAAGCATAGGCGCGGAAACAAAGACTCAGGACACACGCGCTCCAATTGCATCCAGTGTCGCACAAGACGGTTTATCTATGTGTCGTTATCTAGCATTGTCGTGTAGCCCGTCCATCCGGAATGCCCGGTGTTCGCAAAAAATTCGTTGTTTCCCTTCAATCACTGGTTTTTCGAGGTGCGCTTGGCGCCGTATCCGTGTTGAGGGTACTGATATTGACAGAGAACCCTCCATGAAATGCCGTGCTACAGATATCTGGAATACAATATATCAGCATGAGTCTCGAAATGAGGACGCAACGTACGGGATCTCTTCCTCAGCCTAGCTCTTCGCAGCTTTCTCGTGCCTTTCCTCAACAGTGAAATCGGGACCCTGCTGTGAGGTCAACGGCCCGTATTGCTAGAACGAACCTGATATCGTTTCTGATGAATGAGCAGGGTTGTAAGGAAAGCGGAAGCTGGAAGTAATGAGAAATCTAAGGACCCAAGAAATGGCGGAATACACTCACAGAATTTCTCAACAGATTGAGATTTTGTCACGGTAAACGCCGGCGCGTTATGCTCTCGATCCATCCTAAACAATGATGTTCCGCTTTCGAATACTCGGATCATGATTTTTAGCAGGCACGTATTCCGTCGACGTATAGCCAGCTCGTTGGTAGTTACCGCATGTCCTTCATCGCATAGACTTTTACGGCGCCATTGTGGGTGGCTAAGCCTGGCGTACAGGCACACGAAGCGACAGTGAGGTGCGAAAGGACAGGTCCGCTTTGTAATCGGCATGTAGTGCTGGGGAGAATACAGTACGAGCAGGTACAGATTTGGGCGAACAAGCGATGTTGGGGGTAACGGGAAACCGGAGGATAGATTGAAGAACAACGGTTTTGGAGATTATCCTCATCTGTAGTATTCGCACTAGAACTTGAAGAGGTTTCAGGGTCAGCCGAGAGGCATGGAGCATATAACGCACCAGCAGTTCCGGCTGTGAAGAATCGAAACCCGCGGAAGATATTATCTAGATTTACTAGCTATCCATAGTCGGTTAGAGCGCAGACCAAGCAGATACGAAATCAAAAACTGACCTTATGTTGTCGCCAGTCACGTCTTCAAAGTCACTTTCCAGCGTCGAGTTTTGTGCTCTTGAGGTGTTGTCCAAAAGGTGTTCGTCAGCCGTCTTGGATGGTAAAAGGTATCCGACATTAGGTGCTACTAGAGCATGGTGAAACGGAGCCCCGGATGAATACAGGAATCACGTACCAAGGCAAAAAGCATCCACGCTTCTCCCATGGAACTTAGCTTGAAGCTTGAAATTGAAGCCATAGCGAATCTTCTGGTCGTGGCTGGGCCCTGTATATCCTGGTACGAAACACCGAGCTAAATTCTACAGTGTCAGATCCATTTTTCTGGCAGGTTGGAGGCATGCACCATGTAACCCAAACAGACCCACGGGTCCAGCCATCATGGTAGAAGAGGTGATGACCTTTTACGGCGTAACCGGAACGAGAAGATGGTGAGCACTGAGTACTGAGGCGCGAGCTGCCGGACGGCTGGGCGAGGTTACGGTTGACTGCCGCCAGTCGATTAGACCTAGGGATTGAGAGCCAGTTTTGGGGGGTGCACACGGAATACCGTACAGAGCGAGGGCATCAAGGATCGCGGTCGATTTGGTGGTGGTGGTCGGGGATCAAAAATGCGTAGCACAGCCACATATTATTTCCGCGCGCGTTCTGAATGATAACGTTCAAAGGCAGGCTCTCCTTCTGTCTCCTTTTAACGGCACCCTTACATTGGCTGATTATACTTTTGATTGTACACGCACATTTATCCGCCATTAGACCATTCCTCGAAGCTAATTGACTCTCATGGCAACCTCGATAATGATTTCTTCTAACTTGACGGCTCCTCTCCTTCCAGTGTCGAGGTCATACCTTGCTTTTAAATCCCTATCCGTCAACGAAGGCGAATTAAAAGTCGCTCATGAGTGCTGTGAAACGGCCTATACCCACAATGGACCTCATCAGCACGAAGAAGACAGACAAACGAGACGAGACGCACACAAATCTCCCCCAAGCAAAAGATGTCAACCTAACGATGTTGCCTCAGTATGGCGAGGACAATGAGAGGACAATCCCACTTACAATCCCGTATACATCCTCTATTTCCGGTCGGCGCACAGTGAAAGCCGGGTTGCCGAATGTATCTCTTCTCTTGTTTCTGCAAAGACAGAGCAAAACTTGGGCTTGACGTTCGCAGATGGCAGCAAGCGATATGTTCTGCACGCCGTGGTAATCGGTGAGCTCTCTGGGGGAACGTCAGTGTTGGCCAGCTTCCCAAAGATGCTGTGATGAAAGGGTAACGTCTCTTACAATGAAGCATATTAGGACCGCAGTTTCCAAGCTAGAAATTGTCGGAACGTACCTTCAGCACAGCTAGCCAATATATACAGCACAGCGCCATTCTAGTCCGCAAGACTGAACGCCCGTTCGTGTTGCCATTTCTCTGCTGAACGTATCTCACGCGAAGTCAGCTATAAGCTCATAAGCTTTTGGATCCGAAGAATCGACCTTACGGAATCACTGAGGATAAATGTGGTGAGGGATACGGGTGAAAGCTGGTGATAGCATTTAACAGCTGGTGTTGACCACTAGTTTATAATGCTATCCTTCCTAAAATTCACAGCCATCAGATCTCAGAACTTAAAGCAATTCTATGGAGGCAAAAAAAACGCACCGAAGAAGCCTGTTCAACGTTTCAACGTTCTCGCATACAGTCAGCGCACGGACCGCTACCGATGAAGGCTACGTGGTCAGGAAAGATGGCCTTCCGCTCGTGGTTTCCTTCGCTTTCTTGAGCACTCCCACAAATCGTTGCCTGAGCCAGGTGTCCTCAAGTTGAACGAAGAGAAGTTGATGGATGATGGTAGGTAGCGTCGAGCACATAGAAGTCGTCTTGCTAGCGGCAACCAAAGAGACCTCTGCGAAATAAAACCGTCAGCCTCCACGACATGTTGTTCTACGAAAGAACGCACCTGATGCCGATAATCCAAACGATATTTTCGCGCTCTTTCATCCACTACTTGAGGCTTACCAATGTAGGCGATAGATGCGCATCATATACAGAAATATTGGTTCGTTATCGAAGTAAGAGGGTAAACGGATGAGACCATTCCCAGAAAACCGGAGTAGTCGCGTCCATGATAGTGGTAGGAAGCAGAAGAGCCCAGAATCGGATGGTCGGGCCGACGCGTCAACTAGACTTGCCGACATTTCAAATCCGATCTCAACCACCATCCGCGACCTTTCGCTTTTTCTCAGCATGCGCCTCCCCGTCCGCGCTCCTCTACCGCAAAGGGGCCTAGCGTCGCTCGAATATTCTGCTTTTACCACCTGGAGCTGGATTTCTGAGGACGTCAAGCTCGACAAAGTGATGAACCGCTAGCTGAAAACCTTTGGGCACCCTCAGAATGCATGTACCGCGGACGCTCACCTTACATCTCCTCAGGAGCAGGACAACGACGGTACTCTGGATGCTACCCACCGCATCGACACCAACAAGCGCCAGAAGTTACGGCCATATCCAGCTGCGAAGGAATCCGCTGCCACGCGTTGATGGCGTGCTGATTATGTTATGACCACGACAACGGCTATGGAACCGGAAAGACAGTCTTCCAAGAGGAGAATGGAGTCTGGTGCGCTCAAGCTGGGGTTCGAGTGGCTGGTGAGAAGGGCCGACGAGCTTGGAGTTTGGCGTTTAAATTACAAGTGCGGCAAAGGAGGTAGCTGCTGTCGCAGCGACTTGTTAATTTGTGAGTCTTTGTTTCATACTGCCTCGATTCGATAATTTCTCATCAGTTCTCGTCCTGCAGTGTTTGTATCTCTCGTTTATAAGCTGTTGCCTTGGAATTATCGATGCCAGATTCATTCTTCCTCTCGTATTTTACCTATTCGCTCAGCGTCAGACGCCTGCTTTCTGACTGAAGCGTCTCCCGCGTACATTCTGAGTTAAAACAAACCCAGATATTTTCAACATGGTTGAAGTGGCACTCAGCACCCCGCCTTCTGTTGTTCTAGGTATCTGGTTGATGTCGCGGTCCTGCTCCTAAACAAAAGAGTGCGGAAACCCCATCCCCACCATGCACCTTGTTCCCAGGACGTCGGATTATCGCGCATACACTCGACTGCGTAGGAGAAAGCATTGGAGACCATTCACGCTGTGGTTGTAGGTCACGCATCAAACATCGTTGTCTGAAGAAGACCCCTAATTCGAGCGTATCATATCACCTCCGTGCTCCTGGAATATAGCAGTCTTCTAGTTTCTACGCTAACGTTTCTGAAGGATGCGACCTAAGTCCCAAATCCTCATGGACCTGGATGATGGCACGCAAGATAATCAACCGCCCCTGGCATTGACATCGACGTCGTCTGCTGCGAGGCCGCGATATGGAAATAGTTAAGTCCCGCACAAGATCAGCTGCTAACGGGTACATGTAGAGCGTTCCGATACCATGGGGGTAGATTTTTTTTGTTTTTTGTTGAGTCAAAGAAATTGATCTAGTCCTCAGTTACAAACGCGTCGTGCCCACCGTCAGAATGGACAGTATCAAGCTTGATACTGTATGAGTATTTATGTACGTCTCTGCCGCTCTCGTTGTTCGCTTCCCACTGACTGTGACCCAGACTAGCTCTGAATGACGACTCGCAGTCATTCCAGGTGCCGGTCATTGTTTTCCTACTCTCATACCTCAAGCTTGAACACCTTGCTGGGCTCGCAATGAACTGTGCTACCTGCCCTGAGCGAAGCCCGATGTCCTACGGCCGCGGAGCAAAAAGGAGTGGGCATCAAGTACTGAGATATAGGTCAGACTGGCAGCTTCTTTCGTATGCCAAGTACCTCAGGCTCTAGAGCTTCTCGTCCATCAGAAGGAGTTCTCCCCAAGAAGCACGTATCAGTTGGCTTACTTGGTTGCTTCATAAAGATTAACGAAACTCGTAGTGTTAGCTATATCATCCATCTCATGAGTATTTGAGAGATTGCTTATTTACCTGGTTGTACAAGACGGCCGAGTCTGCCCGGTGAATTCATGTTCATTATAACGTCAAGATATAGTGCCTACATCAGCCCGTGTATACATTGACAAGTTATTCTTACCAAAGCGTAATTGTTGTGCCACGTTTTCGAAGAACGTTGACTCGGGACCAGGTGTCCCACCTGAGCTCGCCTCCCATCCGAACACCTATCACAACAGACATGAACGCTCGATGCTCGACCATATCCATGACAGCGGCCTCATCCACGTCGCCCGACCAGACAAGCTGCAAATGCTGCAACTTCGGCAACATCCTTCGGTCAACAAGTCCTTCAATAAAATCGGAGGCGATGAGACCTCTTCGAATCTGGTTTTGCTCCACGATAGATAACCTCACGATGTTCGGCGTCATGCGAAGGATGGAGAGCGCATCAGTGGAAGTAAAATCAACCGTAGTGAGCGTGAGCTCTGTGAGAGACCGGGAGACGTGTTGGATGAGGCTACGAATTACCCCTGCATGGTAGGTGATACGGTCCACCTCCTGATCGGTGCTGACCAGCTCTAGAGAGGTAAGGTACGGGATGGTCTTTTGTGAAATAGGATTGCCGTGGAGAATCACATCTTCGAGGAGTAGCTTGCGGAAGGGAAGGTCGCTTGTGTAGGATAAATCCAAACCGCAACGATGAAAGGTAGCTGTCGTAGCGTTGGGGAATCTTTTACACTGCAAAATGCTGATGTTCTGTGATCGATAATCGGAATAATGGACGATTGTGATCTGTTCGTCTGGCAAGCGGAAATGTACAATACCGGAAAAAGAGTCCAAAGACAGAGTGTGCAGTTTTGGAGCATGGGCAAATAGATCGATAAGCGGCTCGTCAGGGTATGAGACAACGAAAACTCCAGAGAGTTTGAGATGCTCAAGTTCGGGAAATTCGCCATGGTTATTTTGTAGCGATAATGTGCCAGAGTTGGTGTTGAAATGCATGGAGAGGCTCATCAGGCGGCGCAAATGGAGTATGCCTTTCCCATAGAACAATGAATCTAAGCCGTGATAGCGTAACTGCGGAATATTAAGAAATAGGTTCGGCGGTGAACACCGTGCTGATACATCAAGGTGCAATGGGAGCTGGCGTGAACGCTCTTGGACCAGTTTTAAGACGTTTTTGAAACGCGGCAATAGGTCTGAGTTGTTGGCGTTGGCGAATATGGATGTCCAAAGTCGAGGGGAGGATAGACATATGTCACGCCAATATATGCAGACAGAAGAGAGGGCAAAAGGTCCTCTGTATGCCAATCGCGTCGCATTGTGACCGTGTACAGATATACAGACATATCCAAAGATGATTTCGAGTATCTCCAGGGGAAGCCTACGAATGGGTGCGACGAGAGATTGGACTTTTCTCAGGATCGAGTTCCTGATCAACTGGCGCCCATCTTCCAGGTTCTTCACGATGTCCTTCAAGTTAGATATCTCCAAATTGCACTCGGAAATCTTTTTACGTAGTGCTGAGAGGGTTTCCGAGTAGGTTTCTTCTTCCAATTCCGAATTGATCTGTCTCCCGGCTCGTAGATATCCAGCGACATCGAGAGGCAAAGAAGGGACCTGGATGTCAAATGAGTGGCCGCAGTTGTTACAGAGGGTGATACGAGACGTGAGTTTGGCCATGGTGTTGTATGGCAGGATGCTAGGTTTGAGCAGCTTCAAGTCTCAGATCTCAGATCTCAGGAAGTGAAACTCCACGGAAGATAGCGAGTTCCAAAAAGGCAGTTGAACATCTTCGCTAAATCGGACCGGTCTACCGCACTCGTCCTGAGAAACTGCGGCATCGGCCACATCGCAACCTTTGTGAAGAACCGCTTCGCGCATACATCCATGTGTCAGCAAAATCAGAAACTCTCGTTGGTTCTAATACTTACTATCAGAACAGGCCAACAGCAACAGCAACGATGACATCCGCGACTTGGCGACGTTGTTGGACAAGACCTATCCCTGCCTATCCTCAGCAAAACTGGACTCTCGTGGCATCGCACTCTGATGTACTTGTCACTAAATAGGAGCACTCCCTAGCGCCGAAGTCTCGAATCTGGTCGTTTCCAAGGAATCTGGGTCATTACGTGTCACGGAACACGTTCAATAATCCATGGAGTGGGAAGGAGCACGGGCAGATATCAAAGGTGGAGGATGAATATGACGCGAGGTCTCCTGCTTGTGAGTATTGACCTTTGTGCCATTTTTCTCACCTGGTTAATCTGTTAGCTAGTCGCTTCGCTATTGTTTTGAACTGTGCACCACCCACTCCCATCCGAAGAGGTCTGGACCTTTCAATTCTAATCGGATCCTGTCCCTCAAATCTCCATGTTACCCTCGTTGAGCGCTAGTGAGCCCTCGTCCATCACAGACTGGAATTTGCGCCGCATAGCAGACGTCAGTCCCCTGGACAGGGATACTCATTTCCCTCGACACAAGTGTACGTGCTTGGTCTGCTCTCCCTCGTCCATCGAGTCCTATCCTAAAGCAACTGCCTCCTTGTCCTTTGTTGCGGAGCTGCAATGGTCTAGCTGAGGCGAAAGTCACTGCTAGGTATTGTGTGCGAGCAGGGGGATCGAGTGAGGAGATGAGATAGAGAGATATTGAAGAAGCAGAAGTGGTGCTCTGTGGACATTACCGGTTCGTCAGAGGTGTATGATTAGCTCTTGGACCGAGGGTCCTAGCGAAACTGCCGGCGGAATCATGGCAACAATCTCCTCGCCGTACTACACGTTTCGATCCAGTGCGTTCATCGACCTTAACTCTGGTAACCAGTCCAGGAAGCGGGGAAGAAAGCGACCTCCACGCGCCTTTGCGATTCATCTCCTGGATTAACACTACGAACATCTGGTATCCTCCATCGCAAGGGCAGCATGGTCGCTTTGTGGGTCGTTATTGTCACGGTAGTCCGCGGGGTGGCTTCCCAGCTTTCTACCACTTTCTTTCCGCTGCCATCAGTCCTCGCATTTTCTGTTGGAGTACTTTAGTAACCTGATGATTCTAACAGGCGGCGGAGGTAAACTTGACTCAATCGAGATGCCTCGTTTGGGCTGCTCGCACCTTGCGGAATCGAGGCATGTCCTGATATGTTCCTATTGATCGTCAATTTTGTACTGCTATGTGATAAGCTGACAGTACTCGCCCTGAAGTAAACTCTTCAGCTCACGAAGTTTGATGTACAGGAGCGAGAATGCGGTATTGGGTCCAGTACTGTGGCGGCAATACACCAGAAAGATTCGATAGCTGACTAGCTTCCGGACCGCGACCACGACCACAACATTTCCACCTCTAGACTGCAAGCAAATGTGTCTTATGGAGCAAGGGTTTGACGTGACAGTGACAGGACGGAATCGGTGTACACGGGGTCATTTCGCCAGATGCTAGAGACGGCATTGACAGGACAATAGTTGACCGCCTTCTATCTGCGAATGGTTGGGTTGTATCGCCTCTTGCCATGCGAACAAGACATGCTTTAGAGAGCTTGACACGTGGAAAAACCCGTGTCGCATCCGACCCACCGACGAGGCTTTTGTGAGTTGATGTTGTATTTGATTTCTTTATTCTTGGCTGATGTTTTACGTGTCCAGGTATACTCAATACAGCGCTGGTTCCATGGCATATCATCCATAGCCTTCCCTTGAAATCTACATTTTTTGTATATCTGTGTCGGAGCGTGGGTATACAATTAAGGCAACGGTATCAAGCTCGCGCATGGCAATACACAAGAAAGGCCAAGGTGTCTGTCCACTTCGGAGACTTAAGCTCGGCAGCTAGTGCCGGGTGTCTATCGATGGATCAAGCAGCTGGATAAAGCGGTCCGTGTCGCTGACGTCAAGAGGTGAAGATGATCCTTATACAAGCCATAGGACGGCAAACATTTCTACAAACATCAGCCCACCCTAGAAAAGCCATCATATGCTAGCGGTGTTCGAGTGCTGGCTGTATATCATCGCCGCGATATTCGTGTGCAACCGGCTGTTGAAGAAGACTCGTACGGTTCTTAGCAACAGCCCAAATCCTCGTGATGCTGATTAGCGCCCTATGCATACGACATCTATGCGGCGAAGCGCTTATCTGCACCTTGTCGTTCTACTACTACTATCATCATGCCCCGTTACCTCGACCTCGAATCATGCCTTCAGGCTGCAAGACTTACCGCCGCTGCAGGAGAAATGGCACCCTTTCCTTTTGTCAAAGGTGTTGCACAATGTGTAGTCGTCGTCCTTGAGATCATTCAGGTGTGCCTTGACTTTCTTTTCGTTGGTCTCTTCGCTAACGAGCCTCTCAGAAAGCTGCGAACAATAGAAACGATCTGCGAGATTTAGCTGAGAGTATCGTGAATACATTGGTCGCTGTGAGGGATGCTGTGATTGAACATGGACCGACTAGCACGTCACATTTTCAGAATATCTGTGTGGAGTTTCAGGAGTGAGTCAACCCATGTTAGTTGTTGTTACATACTCACGTCAATATACAGCTACATGACCGAGCTCCTTTCGAAGTTGAACAACGAACGCAGGTCGCGTGGGATTCGGCGGGTTTTGAAAGCGAAGAAGATCTCGGATGACATCAGCGCATATCGGCAACGAGTACAGGCAGCCAAAGAAGACTTCTTGGTAGGTGGTTTCCTTTTACCTTCACGGTAGCTCTTAGCCAGTTCACAGATCCGCACAACGACTACGACACAGTTTGTCCTCTCTGATGTCCAGGATCAAGTTACCACAAGATTCAGCGCTCTAGCCGGTGCTGTGGAGGCATCAGAGAGGAACGTCACATCAGTCATCAAGGATAACATCGAGGAGATACGCACCTCAGGTGTCCTGCAGAGTGAAACCATGGAAAAGCTTCAGATGACATTACGGGACTTTCAGCAACGAGATTTTTACAAGGGAGTGGTATGCAGTTTTGGTAAACGTGTAAAGATTTCGCTTTTGATTTCCGAACCTCTGCAGGTTCGGGACCTCATTCCAGGGGATATATACCTCAAGGCACCTATTAAATATGCCAGCGTTTACAGCGGGAGCGATGATTATGATGAGTATCACGCTATTATTGATGACCGCCCAAAAATTGTTCGGGTCTTTCGAGTCAAGGCCGACCAGAAAGAACGAGTGATGCAAGTATGTCTATCTCTGACCATGTTAACGCATACTCTCATCTTTCGCAGCAATTTCAAAAGGAAGTGGATCGAAGACTTTATTTGAGGTGCCATGAGCAGTTTTATCATCATACCTACTCTGACTTCGAGATAGACATCCGAATATTACCCAGCTTTTTGGTGTATGCACCTCACCAAGTTTTCCAGCTCTTATATTCCACGGTCGGTTTATGATTGATATTCCCCTGATTTGACTCATTCATTACCAGGAAGTGCCAATGAACGACGACTGTATCATTTTGAAAATATTATGCCACGTGGATCAAGCACGAGGGACGCAAGGGATACCCTTCATTTCTGTGTTCAAGTGGTAGGGCTTCATTCATCTACTGATACAGCCTTGCTGATCCTATCCAGTACAATGATTTGAAGGTATAGAATCTTCTTTTTGGACTATTCAGGCATTCAGGTGAAACATTCCAGTCCATGGCAAACTATCTAGCTCAACACCATTGGTTACAACAGCTGGAAGTAGACGAAGTAGTAAGTGAATGCTATATCTATTTTGGTAGCCCCATGACAACCAGCAAAGGATACAGAGGGATTGGGTCGCTGGAACTACATTAATGAACAAAATCGGATAATTCTTGACGATTTCACTATAGGATCTCACTACTTCCCCCCTTTCATTCTGCATCTGGGACGTTCCGGGGTGTCAGTAGACACTTTCTACGGGACTGACATGGCAAGTGCCATTTCACAACTAGAAAAGCTGGGGTCTGTTCTTGCGCAACGAGCGACTTTACAGAAACACCATCTCCGATATATCTATCAGAATGTCTACTCATTGTTCGGGTCCGACATGTCCCAAGATTTCAGTTATCCTGAAAGATGTCCTGGTTATCCAGGTTACGCTAAAGTGGGACGAGTTGCAGTTGATTTAGGGAGGTGGACATTAGAGCAGACCGTAAACTCAGAGTGCAGCAGTTCACAGTGTTTAAGGTTTGTTGCATTTTACTGCTTCCTCCATCATTGAGGTGTGCTGACCTTCAATCGCTTGCAATAGAAAATCCGAAGACATGCATTGCTTGCTATCTCCGAATCAGAACTACTCCTTTCAACTATTTCCCAGTGATTATACCCTTTCCAAGGATCGACAGCGGCTTGTGTTTTCATGGTTTGTACAGGGAGTAAGGATGGGTCTTAATGACCTAGATACAGGTTCTTTGAATCTTGTGCTGTTATCGGGATAATATTTTTGGCTGATGCGAGCGATTTAGGCCTAACCTTCCACCTTCACGTTCAACATGATCACGCACATTCTTTGCCGAACCATGACCTCAAGCTCTCTATCGGATTCACTGCTCCTGACGTCGGTTTAAGATTACAGCCCTGACACGGCGATATCATGGCCTTTCAGCTTCTTTGCAGATGAGATCCCCATACTTCCCGAAGAAGCAGAGGAGATGTTCCGAGTCCGTATCCAAATGCGTGCTCGTCGTGACTATTTTCGGCTGCCGCCCTACTCTGTACATCAATGCTTTCCCGAATTGAGCGCTATGTGCGGTTTTGATCCTGCTCTAGATGGAGTGGACATATGCGATCATTTTGGTTGGTACCCTTGGGAGAAATTCGATGAACCCAGCGGTGGTGGTGATCGCAGTAAGCATTCCCATAACGCCGCAGACTTCTCCCAGCTTATGCACCATCAAGAGAGTTGCAGCACCGACAGGAATAGCAGCTCTGGCATTGTCGAATTATCCGGATCTAATATTGACAATGGTAGCTGCTATAATGAATTTAATTATGTGTCCATGTGCTAATCAGCGTGTAGATGATGATCCAAAGATTACATTGACTAGTTCTGACGTTTCGGCTGGTAGGCACTTCGATCGAGTCTACATTCTTGTCTTACATTTTTGATGTGAAGATGAAGACCAAGCCATCCAGGATATCGTCGCAACTGGTGCTGCTATAATGAATTCAATTATGCATTCATGTACTCATCCGCGTGTAGATGACGATCCAAAGATTACTTTGACTAGCTCTGACGTTTCAGCTGGTAGGCCCTTCGATTGAGTCTATATTATCGTCTTACATTTTTGATGTGAAGATGAAGCTCGGGTCATCCAGGCGACTGGTACTGTCGACGAAATTAGTTCAGACCTCTCCACTGGCAAGTGCTCCGACAAACGTAGCTCTGATTTATCGGTGGCTCGACAAGATATCGGATTGTCTTCCCCGCATGCCAGTAGCCTGCAGACTTCCGACTCCGACCACGTACATCCTCTGGTCTCACTCAAGCGCTCTCAAACCGAACATGAACTAGGCGGAAAGGGTAAACGCAGGACTATCGACGAAGACCAGCAACGGGACAGCGCCGAGGAAGATAACTTTTACCGCGGTCGATATGTCCACCGATGTGATGCGGAAACATCACTCACAGGTAATTGATTAATCTTCGCTGCATGTCATATTGTTAGCTAAATGATCTCCAGGCGAAGTCCAGACAACGTACAACCGGGAGGACGGCGACACTGCTGGCATTCCAAGCGTCGGTGCTACTATGGTGTTAGTTGAGAGTGTTGACTTTACCTCCCAACCTGACAGTCATACATCTAGTTCGGACCCATTGATATCTGAGGCGTCAGAAGACCCGGGGGTATTCCCAGGACACTGGTTGGATTATCCTGACGTGAAGTTCCCACATCCAGATGAGCCTACTATCAACAGAGGCGCCGCTATTAGCCCGGCTCCAATCCCTTCGACGAGTGATGCGTCCAACGGTGTGTTTGTATTGGAGGCGTCTCAACGAATGGGGAAAAGACCCGCCGACCACACTGCAGATCGCTTAGCCGTCTCCGTGCATGCAAACCCCTCAACAGGCCCCTCCGCCAGCCAAGCGCAGGCGAACTGAGTATAACCCACCGCCACGGCCAGTAAAAGTATGCATCAAAAACATCGCAGTGGACCGACGATGCGACTTCCGAAGTCCGTACCACCATCAGTGAGGTACTGGGCCCAGCGGCAGACGGGGTCACTACACTGCCGTCATTCTACGCTATGCGCGGGGGTGATGGAAATCTTGTCCCTTTCGCGTATTTTATCGCTCCCAGCGTCGACTGGGCACGTTGGTTTTGCGGGTCGTGGAATCGGGCAGTAGTCAGCACCGAGTGGCGGGATTCGTCGGCATTTTATGAGATAGTGGAGGAAGAAAAGGATACGGACAAGTAATCTCTGTTGGGATACAATCGGTAAGGTGGGATTTTTAATGGACCATGAACACTTTACGCTGTAGATGGACGACATGAAACCTATCTCGCGAGACATGATATTATAACTATGGCTGTGTCGCTTGAGACTGTTTCCATCGTCTCCTACTATTAACTATTCAGCGTGCATATATGTAGCACAAGAAAGCACTAACCCTCAAACACGATATCTCATGGATTTGGCTTTCTGAGCACGTTCCTACCGAGGCCGGGATTTAATGGAATAAACGGTGCATATTCGATGAAAGGTGTAGGAAGAGGAATCAGGCGCTCTATCACGCATCTTTGCAAATGTTGCGGTCAGCACCCTATCCGTATTAGGCAGAAGCAGCAGGAGAACATACCTCGAAAGGTACCTTTCGCAGCTGCTTCGTGATTAAGAATTACTGGGCCCATATCACCCGATTCTATCCTGCACCGTCGAGTAGACACGTCGCATCGGGCAAGGAGCCAGGAATATCAGGTCCCGTCCATGAATTTCTTTCGAGTCTCGACACAGGTAGTCTCAGACGGAGAGTCGGAAAAAGAACCATCCACGATGTGGGGACATACTACGGGCATTCATTGTATCACTAGGATAAAATATGGTAGGGGGAGAAATCGGCGAGAGTGGACAGCGACTACCTGTCCGGTACCAGAGAGCACCAACTTGGTCTGGCTAAAAAATACGGCCGAGGTTGCAGAAGATACGAGGAGAAGCCTAGGGTAAAGGCTGAGGCTAGCATGGGAACTCGATGTCTCCCTAGAATTCGTAATCAGACCGTCAAGGCCATCCGCATATAATCAGCGCATGGAGCACCGAGGCTGCAGGCTGTAACATCAAGACGGAGATGCACATTTGTCCTGCTGATTCTTCCGCTACCTCGTTTCAATAGCTCCCACCCTAACGAACAAGGCACAAATGCATCTCATTACCCCCAATTTCATCGAAGGACTTGATGACCGAAGTTGCAGCATTTACACCTTGTCTGGTCGGGCGACGTGGATGAGGCCCTGTGTCATGTATATGGTCATTGTGGATGGGAGGCGAGCTGAGGCAGGACACCTTGCCCCTAGTCGACGCTCTTCGAAAACGCGGCAGCACTTTGGTAGATAAGGACTTGCGAATATATGCACGAGTTAACGTGGGCATCGTATCTTTGCATGATAATAAACATGGGTTCGCTGGGTCATAAGACGCAGATTCGGCCATCTCGTACAACTTTGTAAATAAGCAACCTCGTAAACAATCATGAAGCGGAGACGCTACGAATTTCGTAAATCATAACAAAGCAACAAAAGAACAGGGACGTACTCCTCAAATGACATTCTTTAATTCTCCAGAGTTGCGCTAGCAACCAGGGGTGATTAATACCCTATGAAGGAGGCTTTCGGTCTGGCCTATATCTGACAGTTAGCCAAGGTTAAGGCAAGTGTCAGTATCACCCACAACATCGTCTACTCCTTTTCATTCACTGGCAGCAGTAGGTCGCCTTGCTTGGCTCGGAGCGCCAGCGCAGGGTTTTTTGGGTGTAGCAAGCTTGAGATTCGACGACAATGACCGGCACCTGAAGCGTCGGCGAGTCGTTATTCCCGCCATGAGGAGGAGCGCTATAGGGTGCGTAAGTGTTAGCCTATGAGCGTAAGAAGAGTATATCGCGTACCAGGGACCACAACATTGTGATATATTCAGACGAATCTAGCCACGGAGGGGCAGGCGCATCTACCTCTCTCATGTCACTGTTCCACGCCACAGCGTTCGTCTCGCGATAGTAGCTCCTTGCAAGACGTACCCGGCGTCACGGCAAGCAAGCATAGCGAAGTCTTTGACCGCCGAACTACGGTCAATGCCTATCACACGGCTCATCTGAAATTTGATTGTTCATGGGGTCGGGGAAGGACTCTTTGTTGAACGACTCTCGCTGAACTGTGAAGGAAGGGGGTCGAAACAATCGTTGTCAGGAAGGGAAGGGTGACTCTTCCGGAAACCGGTGAGAACGATGTCGAGTACAGTGTGCGCAATGTGGTGTTCTAGCATAGATGCTGCCTTCCTCACGGCAGGCGCGCTATTGGGATCAATGGAGCGGCGAGCCGAATACGTGTTGTACCGAGAAATCGGGGTGACGTTCCGCAGACGAGACGTCTTCAAGTATACTCTCGTAATTTCTGTGTTTCAGCATGCTTTATCGCTTTAAATATAACGGCGTCCTCTCCATCCACAGCCCATTGTAGGCAGCTATGCCTAGAGTACTGACCATGCGAAGCGGCAGTGAGGTCGTACTAGTGCGAAAGGACGGGGCCGCTTCGTAATCGGCTAGTAGTGCTGATGGGAATGTACCACGAGTCAGTGCAGTCTGGGTAAATGGCGATGTCGAGGATATCGGGAAAACGGAGGATCAAGAGGAAGGATTGAAGAGTAAAGGTTTTGAAGATTATCTTTATCCGCAGCGGTCAGCTCAGAAGTACTAGATCTTGAAGAAGTGTCAGGAGCAGCCTGGAGGCATGGAGCATATAACGCACCGAAGATTCCAGCTGTACAAAATCGAAATCCGTGGCAGTGATTGTCAAGGTTGATTGGATCCTATGGTTGGTTAGAGTACGAACCAAGGATGTATGAAGCTCAAAAACGGACCTTGACCAATCCTCCGGTCACGCCTTCTCGCCCAACATCGAGTTTTGGCTCTTGAGCTTGAGGTGTCGTCTGATGGATATCCGCCAGCCGTCTCTTGAGGATGTTAAGAGGTACTCGATATCTAGGCACTGCTACTACTAGAGCATGGTAAAACAGAGCCCTGCATGAATACTGGAATCACGTACGAAGGCAAAAAACACCCGCAGTTCTACACTTCTCCCGTGGAACTTGATGTGGAAATCCAGTACACCAATGTGTGTCTTCTAATCGTTTCCGGGGCCTACATATCCTGGTACAAAACACCGAGCTAAATTCTACAGTGTCAGATTCATTTTTCTGGCAGGCTGGAGGCACGCACCATACAACCCAGACCCATGGGTCTAACTATCATAGTACGGGAGGCGATGTCAATACTTTTTCAGCGTGGCCAGAACGAGAAGATGGTGAGCCGCGAGCAGGCGAACAGCGACGTCGTGTTGGTTTGGAGGAGCGGCCGTCCGGCCATGCCCACTGTAAACGGTCTGCGCAGTGGCGACTCGTCAGTTGCTTGAGTTTCATTCCCGTGTATCCAGGTGGTCCAGGCAACGGCGGTCGGCGGAAGATGAAGGGAAGGCTGTCAAAGTAGGGGTGCATAGTCCGAGAGAACGCGATGAGTCTTGTCAACGTTCGTGGCCAGGGATGCTGGGCTAAATTTGCAATGGGATCCGGATTACCGGGCCGAGTCTTGAGAATCAACCACTGTGAGTCCAGTCCAATGGTAACGTTCTCCCTCTTATATTCAATCTTCAGTTCTTCAGTTCTTCAGCTTCATAGCATGACGCGTCCAGTTGACATGTGGCCAGTTCTTCGTATAGTGTTAGTGGGTCTTTCTTATTTTCGCGCCTGACTTCGGCCGTTGACACAGCATAGCATGCCAATCTCTCGCGATTTTTGACTATCCTGGTGATCGTTCTTCTACGGTGGCACTTTCCCGGGCAACTAATCCTCGAACTTTGTAGTCTAAGCCGGCGCGACAGCTCTAAGGAACATCACCGCGACCGCAGCATAATCCGAGATATTCATATGTCCCGACTCCTAGATATCGCAGAATCTCCACCGCCTACTATCAATGTTAGGCTACCTAGATGGCACTGAATACGGCAGACGCGTACATTGTCGAAAAGCGGACCCTGAAGACTAGCAGCGAGTTGCGGGTCCCTCTCGTTCACAAAAAAAGGACGCTAGCCCATTTAGTGAGCATCTCAATACCCTTTCGTGCGTGTGCTTCATCATCAGTGACTGCCCACATCAACGCGTTCTGATTCCTGTGCAGAGAGCTTGAAAGAATAACACCCGCATGAACATCGGCATACGATGCTCCCTCTGCAACTACAATATAGTTAGGAACTAATCCAAACCAATAAGTTGACCCACACTGGACATATGAAGCCGGACCAGCCATCGTATAAGTAGCTTGGGCGAATCAGCCACCGGAGAAATAACAAAGGCCGAGACCCATGGTTCCGTGGGTTCTTCGAAAACACATCTCTTGATACGAGCAAAGTCATCTGGCAAGGATCAACATATGACAAATGCCGGGCGGCCGACTCTGACCGCCCCTATTCTTTCCTTCCTACATCCATCACCACCATGCCTCGCAATCTCGACATCGATAAATGGATCCAAATCGCAAAGTTCACTACTACCGTGGGTGAAATGGTTCCATTCCCGTATATAAAAGGTGCTGCCGGATGTGTGGCAACGATTCTGGAGGCGATAGAGGTACGTGCTATCGATTGTTGCTGTACCTTGCGTCATTGAAGGAGGGTTTAGAAAGCTGGAAAGAACGACGAGGACCTTCAGGGCGCTGGCAGAGGATATTGGGACGACTATGGCCATCGTTAAAGAAACCATCGAGGTGCATGGAATTACTAGCGCGACCCATTTCCATGATATATGCGCGGACTTTTCAGACGTGAGTGTAAATGTGCTGACTATTGAACCCACACTTACACGACATTCCATGCAGTTATCTGGAGAATCTTACTGTCGGAGCTGAACGAGACCCAACATAACCTGGAGCGTAAACGATTTCATCGCTTCCTGAAGACAAGGAAAGTTGCAGATGCCATCAACGGATACAAGCAACGGATGAATGATATAAAGGCAAATTACGTTGTAAGAATTGGCCCTTGTACTCTCAGACATCATGTATCTGACTCTGATTCTCCGAAGGTTCGGTATCATGACGGATGCGCGCCTTGAGATGCCTGAGATGCGAGATATCTTAAGCACTAGGATCACTGATGCTGCAGAAGCATCGCGTTTAAGAATCACTATCCACGGTTAACGCTCAATCTTATCATATCATAGATGAGATACACAGCCTGCGAGAGATCCAAAGGGAAGTCAGGGAACACACATCCCGCATCTTTGCGAACCTTCAGAATAGGAAGGGATACTTCAAAGGAGAGGTAAGCTATCGTAATGCACTGCATGCAGTGCCCTTACCTGTCTCGTTCGCAGTTCCGGGACCTCGCTCCAGGCGACATCTACCTCCTCCAAACGGAGCCTCATGATCACCGACATGGCTACTGCACCGTCGAGAGTAGTAACACAGTCAAGCTTATTCGCATATACCAGCCACATATTGGTAACGAAGAGGACGTAATGAAGGTACGTATGGCCTACGATCTATCCTGTGTGATTGGCCATGTACACATGCTTTGTTTTCTAGCAACTTGATCGTGACATTGATGTCTTCCTCAGACCCAGGTTCGGTCCCTCCATGTCCGTATAGTCACGTACTAAGACTTACCCTTTTGACTGTCTATGTAGATATCCAAATATGGCTCAAGTGTTTGGTGTATGTCGATCACCGAACCTTCCGGCAATAATATTTCATGGTAAGGGTTCGATCCTTCCTAGCTGTCTTTAACTCTGTAATTTACTGATGCGAGTAGGCTCAATGCGAGTCCCTGTTGGCGAATATCTAGTTAACAGGTACCTGTGCAGGACTTCATACCTTTTTACATCAAATTCGTACAATACTCTCTCCTTCTATTCTGAGAAATGTCGCTGACCCCCTTCCGTATGCAGTTCCGCGATATACATGTGTGTCTCGTGCTAGAGCCCGAAGGTTAAAGCTCAAGATGTTTCCCTAGTCTGTATCAGATCATTTGGCAGAGTATTACGTGCCGGAAAATCCTAAAGATGTCAGTGAATTCACGAGTTGTCTTTCCTGCATACTAAATTTTCTGACTTCTAAGTGGGATCTGGATCAAACTGGTGCCTACATCAATGAGCACGGCAGAATTTTAGTCATGGGTATATTTCGCACATACTTCCTGCACATAGACAGTTTCGCCTGGGGTATAGTTCCTTCCAATAGTTTTTGGAAGCAGGCAATCACTGAGAAATGGAGGCTGGGATGCTATTTTCCATACATTTCACTGGGTGAAATGCCAAGGGAGGACTTGACATGGGCTTATCATGCTATCTGCCACTATGTTGGGAAAAACCACGTTCAAATCCCGTATGAGCATGGTCAGCATTATGTGCCAGGGAGTATATTAACCGTGCGTGGACACACTTTGATTGGTGGAATTCGGGATAGGTCACGGCTGTGTGACTGGAACGTGGCCTGGAGAACACCACATTATTCATCTGAATACTCCCCGTACTCCAGTATCTATTTACCGTCTACAGACTGGTTTGTGACCTATTTTATCTTTGGTTTCCACACTAATTGCTAATTGTTGACTGAAGTGGATCAATCGTCGTAGACCCTCTTGTTCATCTGTCATGGGCATCCAATGTATTCAAAGCAAACACGATTCCTATATTATCTGCCGGAATAGTGCTTCATTATTTAGAGATTTATCTGCGTTCAAGCGATGAGATCTCAAAATCGTGGATAGCACAAGCTTTCCACCTTGATACTTCCCTTCGCTCGAGAGGGTACGTAGACGAGGACGGCCTTTATCAAATATGTGAGCATCCATATTTTTGACCAAAAATGGACTGATGTGACGTGTTTATACGGGTACATAGATGGGAGATTTACCCTTCGCATCGAACCACTGGTCAAGCAGGGCGAGCATTTTCGTCTTTGCGACACATTCATGGCAGAGGACCCTCATACACTCTGGTTGTTTATACATCCTCCTGTTGTCGACTACCCAAGCAACAAGGTATCTTCGCCTGTCCTCTCTTGGCTCTATGACGGAGATTCGGAGATATCATTAGAGGAAGCAGAAAAATCCTTTGACTTCAAGCTTGTTACTTCATGGGAATTACGGCCGTCGCCATGTTCGTCGCTGTTCACAGCCATATCTGATTTAAATGCTGAGTATGGATTCGATCCGGCGAGGGGAGGTATTGATGTGTGCGAGCATCATGGATGGCCAGTCCTGGAGATATTCGACACGTCCAAGTCTATGGAACTTGAAGGTGGGCAGATGCTAGTGCAATGGCCGTCGTCACTGATGAATATGCAACAGAATGGACGACAAGCGATGCTGTATCCGAGTCCTTGGAGCCTGAGTTAACGATCATATCGGAGGGTGCGCGACAGACTTTGCGTGAAGAGGTACCGCTAGCGGGTTCTCTGCAGGGGGATGTCACGTCCATGGTCCTGGAGAGAATCGAGGAAGTCGATGCCGATGAGGCGGCAACCAAGACGACGATCACCGCTGCCGTGCAGCGCAATATGCATCCCAGATACTCAGAGTTACTCATCGTAGTCGTTACTGCTATCAGCACCCTTCTGCTGACACTGATTGTTCAGGTCTACTTGTATTAATAATAGACGTATATACAACACATCTCTGTATTCTGCTCAACATTTCGTTTAGATTGCTTATGATGAGAAATTAAATTTGTCATTAGAAGATAAACAGAAGTGATCAATATCTGAAGTGACGGCTGTGGCCTCGATACGACAGACAGCGAACTATGGGCATGGGCAACTTAGCTGGAGGACGCCATCTTGGCCAGGTACCTTCAGCACAGCCGGCGAACCGACACGGTGCAATGGAATTGTCATCTTCAAGACTGAATCTCGTCCTGCCCCGCTCGTGCTAGTATAATCGTATCTCGGTGCGCAGTTTATCGTGGTTCTTAAAGAGGTCGGCTGCGTGGAAAATCCTTCCATCGGAGAAACGTTTCAAAATGAACAAGAAACCGCTTGAGGGTATGACCGAAAGCGGATGCTGAACATGTCGAGGCTGCGCACAGCTCAGTACGGTGCAGCAACTACGCCTATCAAAGGTAAGCATAGGCACGGAAACAAGGTCTCAGGACACACCCTCTCCAATTGCATTCAGCATTGCACAAGACAGTTTATCTATGCGCCGTTATCCACAATCGTCGTGTAGCTCGTCCATTCGGAATGCCCGGCGTTCGCATAATATTCGTTGTTTCCTTCAATCGCTGACGTTTTGAGGTGTGCTTGGCGCCTTATCCACGTTGAGGGCACTGATATTGATGGAGAGTCCTCCATGAAATACCGTCCTACAGATATCTGGAATACAATAGATCAGCACGAGTCTCGAAACGAGGACGCGACGTACGGGATATCTGCTTCACTCCTCCAATACTCGGATCACCCACTGCACAATTGTTTGTAGTAGGCACACATATTCCGTCGATGTATAGCTAGCTCCTTGGTAGTTACCGCATGCCCTTCATCGCATAGACTTTTACGACGCCATCGTGGGTAGCTAAGCCCGGCGTACAGGCACGGGAAGCGGCAGTGAGGTGCGAAAGGATGGATCCGCTTCGTAATCGGCAAGTAGTGCTGGGGGAGCCGGCACAGATTCTGGCGAACAAGCGATGTTGAGAGTAACGAGAAACCGGAAGGTCAAGAGGATGAATTGGGGAACAACGGTTTTGGAGCTTGGCCTCATCTGCAGCGTTCAATTCAGGAGTGCTAGAACTTGAAGAGGTGTCAGGGTCAGCCAAGGGGCGTGGGGCATGCAGCGCACCAAAAGTTCCAGCTGTACAAAACAATCGTACGAAATCGAAATCCGCGCAAGTTATTTTCTAGATCCTATAGTTGGTTAGAGCATGAAATAAGCAGATACGAAGCTCAAAAACTGACCTTGACCTGTCGCCGGTCACGTCTTCACCAGTTTTGTGCTCTTGAGGTGTCGTCTGGTGCGTAGTCGCCAGCCGTCTTGGATGGTAAAAGGTAGTCGAAATTGAGACGCCGCTAGAGCATGGTGAAACGGAGCCCAGGATGGAGGCTGGAACCACGTACAAATGCAAAGGCATCCACAGTCCTACGGGTCTCTCGTGGAACATTGATTGAAGCTTGAGATAGCGTGTCTTGTATTCAATGCGGAGCCCTGTATTTTCCGTACGAAACACCGACCTAAATCCTACAGTGTCAGATCCATTTTTCTGGCAGCCTGGAGGCACGCACCATGCAACCCAACAGACTCATGAGTACAACTCTCAAATAATCACGGTATAAGAGGCGAAGCCACTCTTTCTTCAACATGACCAGAACGAGAAGATGGTGAGCCGCGAGCTGGCGGACGGCTGGTCGATGTCACGCGGTAGACTGCGGCCTGTCCATTAGGCCTAGGGATTGAGAGCCAGTTATGCGGTGCACACGGAGTATCGTATATAGTGAGGGCATCAAGCATCGCGGTCGATTTGGTGGTGGTGGTCGGGGATCAAAAACGCCGTAGCACAGCCACATACTATCCATCCTCCACACGCGTTCTGAATGTTAACGTTCAAAGGCTGTCCTTCTGTCTCCTTTTGACTGCAACCTTGCATCGATTGATTATACCTTTGAATGTACACATATATTTATAGAAGCCGTCTTGCTAGTAAAATCCAAAAAGACCACTGCAGAAGAAAATAGTCAGCTTCCCCGACATGCTGTTCTACGAAAGAACGCACCTGGTGCCGAAAAGCCAACCAATATTTTTCGTGCTCTTTCATCCACTACTTGCGGCCTACAAATATGGGCGATAGGTGCGCGTCATATGCAGAAATATCGGTTCCTTATCGAAGGAAGAGGGTCAACGGAAGAGAGTATTCCCAGATAATGGAGTAGTCGCGTCCATGATGGCGGTAGGAAGCAGAAGAGCCCACAACCGGATGGTCGGGCCGACGCGTCAACTAGACTTGGCGACATTTCAAATCCGATCTCAATTGCAACCACCATCCCGAACGCGACCTTTCGCTTTTTCTCAGCATGCGCCTCCCCTTCCGCCTTCCTCTACCGCAAAGGGGCCTAGCGTCGCTCGAATATTCTGCTTTTACTGCCTGGACCTGTATTTCTGAGGACGACAAGCTCGAGAAAGCGACGAACCGCTAGCTCAACACCTTTGGGCACCCTCAGAATGCATGTACTGCGGAAGCTCACCTTACATCTCCTCAGGAGCAGTACAATGACGGTACTCTGGATGCTACCCACTGTATCGACATCAACATGCACCGAGCACCAGAAGTTGACGGCCATATCCAACTGCGAAGGAATCCGCTGCCACGCGTTGATGACGTGCTGATTTTGCTATGACCACGACAACGGCCATGGAACCCGCAAAGACAGCCTTTCAAGAGGAGAATGAAGTCTGGTGTACCCAAACTAGGGTCGAGTGGCTGGTGAGAGGCCGACGAGCTTGAAGTGTGGCGTTTACAAGTGCGGCAAAGGAGGTACTGTCGCAGCGACTTGTTAATTTGTCAGTCTTTGTTTCGTATTGCCTCTATTCGATGATTTTTCATCAATTTTCGTCCTCCAGTGTTTTTGTCTCGTCTCGTTTAGTAATCGTTGCCTCGGAATTATCAATGCCAGATTCGTTCCTCCTCTCATGTTTTACCTGTTCACTCAGCGGCAGACGCCTACTTTCCAACGCGACTTTGTAACTTTCTTGCGGCTGATAGGGCTGGCCCACTTCAGCTACAGCCTTTCCCTCAAAATGCCATGCCATTGCGTCTAGACATGCGTGCGCTAATACCGCCCCCTCTCCGACTACTTAACCTCGCTGTCTGAAAACGACCCCTGTTTCGAGTGTGTGGTATCAATGCCGTGCTCCTGCAATACCTCAGTCTTCAAGAATACGGCGTGCCCAGTCTCGAAATCCTCGTGCCATGTTTGGACATTTGGCGTCGACATCGACATCTGCTGCAAGACTCTGCACAATTTTTCTGCCAGCCGCTTGGATCACGATGTTGAGATCGTCAAAGGGCGTTAGACAAGCTACTGCTGGACAGAGTGTTTCGAGGCCATGCGGGTCAATCCACAGTGCACACGACATTGTATGCGCTCTCCCAGTCCCTCGTCGTCATACTATCGAGCGGTGGAACCGGATTCGTTACCCCTTTATGCTCGTAGATATGGATACCTGCGGCCCATCAGCTATCTCTGTCGAGATCTAGGGATGCAGTAACTGGCGGTTGGATGTTATGCGCCCAAAATTATTGAAGGAGGCAATTGTGGAGATATCGCTCAGCAGTATGTCCTACGACCTTTTCTCTGATACATAACCCTTACTGTTGTGCAGAGCGTTTCCATGTCCGGAAGTCTCTGTCAGGAAGAGTTTGATGGTGCGTACGCTCCCATAAACATACCTAAAACTCTCTAACCATTGATATTGATCGCGCAGGCGATGTCTAACTAGTCATGGTTTCTAGGATTCGACGTGGCTCTCCCTATCCGTGTCACGTATACAGCAATCTTACAATGGGATGAGGTTTCGCGTAGAGGTGCTGTTTATTTATCTTTCTCTTAGTAGCTGGCTAAATCCTTCCAGGGCAGTGGAACACTGTGAAACTTAACTCAAGCTTAGTCTAGAAATTCACTTGTTTCACTAGTCAACTAATCAATGGAATGAATTCACACCCCAAGCTATTAATCCCCTAGCAAGAGTCCTGTTCAAAGCCGAGGCTCAATAACTTGAACAATAGATGCGCCTGTTGCGACATCATGGGCAGCCATACGTGAGGCTATGACATCGATATCGTCGTTGCTTTCGGTGGCTTTCGTGATATGTATACTCGACCTTACGGAACCGGAACCGCGTTAGACTCGCTCCCATCCACACCAGACAACATACCCGCTTCTCTAAATGGACGTGTCAGCACAAAATGGATACGTGAACAAATGCACATACTATGCCAAGAACAGTCGGCACGCACATCCAAGCAATAAGGAGCGTATAGGGACTGCTACGACGGCAGGAAGAGACTTGGGAGGTGTATATGCGGTAGGATGAGGGCCGTTCGGAACGAAAAAGAGATCCATGAGGAGGATCCACGGGAGGCCAGAACAATACACGCCATGCTGGTGCCATGGGCGAACTATGGCACTATAGCTTGTTGACTGGGGGAAAGTGAATTCCATGGCACGCAATTCGCGTTCTTGATCGCATGAAAGAGGTTCGCTCAGGAGAACCGACACACGGATCGCGTCCTCAGGACTGTCGAGACCCAATGACTAAAACAAATGCGAGATGCCGTCAATCTCGGGATATCAAAGAGAATCACTAATACGGACCGGAAGTTCCACAACGACTTTTTCGCTATAAATGACAACATAAAGACGAGAGATTAACACTCGACCACCATGACAGAACCACTTTGCCTAGGATTTATCGGCCTATCTACCAAAGGATGGGCATCTACGCATCTCGTGCCTCCACTTCTCGCTCCGCCTCTCTCGTCGCAATACAAGCTGCTTGCTGTATCCACGACGAACCCCACATCTGCCGAGGCAAGTGCAGCGAAGTATTCCACGACCAACACGACGGTCAAAGCATATCACACCCCCGAATCCATCGCATCCGATCCTGACCTCGATATAATCGCCGTGTCAGTGAAGACGCCCAATCATGTAGAGAACGCGACAAAAGTCATCGAGGCTGGGAAGGACCTTTTCATCGAGTGGCCGGCTGGGAGGGGACTGAAGGAGACGAAGCTCCTCGCTAATTTTGCGAAAGTGAAGGGTATCCGGACGATTGTTGGTCTTCAAGCGAGACAGAGTGTGCTGTTTCGCAAGGTGAAGAAATTGGTCGAGGAAGGGGAAATTGGAGATGTTTTGTCCACGAGCATGGTGCGTAGACTTTTGATACCTCGTATAGCTCCCTTCTCATTCATGGTAGACTTCACGAATACCCGGTCCGCATGTGCACTGGGGACCAACGGTATTTAAAGGATTTGAGTACCTATTGAAGAAGGATAACGGCGCAACGCTTCTCGATGTCCCGGGAGGCCATTTCCTCGAAGCATTCACATATATTCTTGGACCAGTCGATACCGTATCCGCAACCGCAGTCGTCCAGCACACTTCATCTCAAGTAGTTAACCCCGACGGCACGCCCACCGGCGATGTGCTTCCCACTGACAGTCCGTCGCAGGTAGCCGTCTCTGGGACGCTAAAGAGCGGTGCGGTGATAAGCTTACACTGGCGTGCAGGCTTAGAGACGCCTTCCAATGTGAAGGCGGCGACTCCGCTTCTATGGATTATTGATGGGACGAAGGGGAGTATAAGAATCGAAAGTGACCATCCCTGGGCGGTTCTAGTGGAGATGCACGAGCCTACGCAGCTTTGGGTCAATGGCGAGGAGGTGAAGGTTGAGGATGACGGCAAGACGAATGAGGGTAGGGCCTGGGAGGAATATTTGAAAGGCGAAGGCGCTGGAGATTATCCTGATTTGCAGCATGCCGTCCAGATCAAGAGTATCGTCGACGCCATTTGGAGGAGTGCTGAGGGAGGCGTAAAGGTTAGCTTGTAAACGTCGAAAGGGCAGACAACGCACCAATGGCGATCAATGTACGAATATGCACATGAAATCAAGTTCCGTGTATTTCCTTATCCAACCCAGTATCACCCGCATTGTCAGGGTCGGAAATCATGAGTTAAATTTGCCGTCACGGCTGCGACGGCTCTAGGGCTGACTAAGAACATGTCTCCTAGCTGACGAGGAAATCCCTACATGATCTAGGAAAGGCCCACAGTCCGTCAACATGCCATGGTACACGATCTTAGAATCTCACCGGAAGGTTGGCGAGGATCCCATCGTCGGTCGTCGGCGGTGGGTAGTCGAGACATCGCAGAACTGCGGTTTCAGAATGTACACTCTGAAGGGAATGCAGATGGGAAATTCGCGAGGTAAATATGAGGCTTGGAGGCTAAGGCTATGGAGGTGGGATAGCGGCACGGATGGGCTGGTATACGGTGACATCCTCTGCTGAACGACCCTCAAGTCAATTGAGGTGATTGAGGTCTTTATCTTTCTATCGCTCGCGCAATCTCGCCATCATGGTAAAGGTGTCCTGATGGGAAAAATCTGCCAGACGAATGTACCGTGGCTTAGCTGCAGAGGTGGCCCGTTAGGTATAGGATAGTGACAAAATATAACGACATACCCCGGCACTGCCAGCCATCACATCGAACTGGCAACCACTGGGCTCGGAAGTGGACTATATGCGCGATATTGAGATGACACTGTTGCGAATTGACTAGCGAGTACGCGAACGTACTCGAACGTGCAACTGAGTCAGTGCTCAGTCAGCACTGTCAACGACGAAGGATTAGAGTAGATTGTGGAATATTCTAGAAGTATTTACTGTAGGGTATATAAGCAACGCTCTCGAAGCATAATAAATAATAGTTCTCACCTTTAAACCACCGCTAAGTTGTCCTTTCGCCAACAAACACCATTACGGAAGACTTCCGTTGCTCTAGAATTGGCCTTCACCAGTGACCAAAAACCTAAAGCGACCTGACACGTTAAATAGTGGTCTGTTGAGAGAAGGAGATAAACTGACAAGCGTCGCCTCTTTGACATTGATCTGAGCACCTTCAAAACCCAAGTACTCATTCGGTATGTTGACGCATTCGCTGGAAAATCTGTCCTACGTCAAGTCATGAGCGAATGGCCAGAGCATAAGAGGAAGAAAGTACATTGTGTTGGTAGATTTGTGGATGGCTGCTACTAGATGAAGGGAAGTAAACTATACTTGATAAGGAATGGCGAAATTGCAGCAAGGAGAAACACGGACTCACGGTTGCATCGCGGTGGCCGCAGACAGTTCCCCTGGTGCACTTGTGGACGCTATGTAGTCCACTCCAGCATGAGCACATCAGACTCCAATCCCCTGTATGAATTCCTCTTTTACGATACGGCATCTTCGTCGTCCTAATCGACAGAATTGTATCGATATTGCCGATTCCTTTGTAATCTCGGCCGAGTAGCTGCAAGCTGCCGTCCCATCATAGCTTCGTACGCCAATGAGGCCTTGCTAAGAAGACAATGTCCGATATTGCTAAAGACGGAAAAGTGAGGTTTCACTCATGGACTCAGATAGATAACCTGCCGTTGGTGACGTCCCGCCGGGTGTATCTGGTTTGTTGATTTCTGCAGATATACGAATCCAGGAAGAATCATCCACCTGTGGTGCTACTATACCTCTAAGATCCTCGATATCATCGGCCAGCGTGGGCTTGGCGGCGCCTATGGTGTTTGCCCTACATCGTTACTGGGTACTGGGAGGCCAAGAACGCATGGGTGGGTCCAACGCAAGGTCAGAATCTATACATTGAAGGTAAAATCGGGCGCGAACGAAGGCGTAGGAGAGGGGATAACGGATAGGCATATTGGGTGGGTGGTGGTTGAAGAGAAGTGCATCGGCCCGATCACCCGGCTTTGGGATGCTTGACATCCGACCACCAGCCGGTACCAATCCAGTAGCGGCAGCTTCGTGCCGGCCCCCGATTCTTCCCCTTATCCGGACGATACCGGACCAGTGCAATTTTTATATTGAATTACGAAAAAATCTTCATAATCTTGGCTAAAATTGAACAGTCATATTACAAAGAATCAATCGCATTCTACGTGATCTTAAATGGTCCTCGAGGAAGGAAGTAACCCTTGTTTAAATTGACACTGTCGCTTGAAAGAGACACAGTGAGGTCATCATCGAAGAGGTTAGAAGCATCTTCACGTGCGGCAGCTGCATTGTCTAACCATTCTTGCATGAGCTTTGCAAAATGCGGCAGCGACCTAGGAAGTACTGTTAGAGAGCAGATCACAACAGAAGGATATGGCAGCACCATGAAACCATTTCCCTTTGGTACAGGGACATCACAGTCTTAGAAGCACACACCGCATAGTTGAGCTGAGGCAAAAACAGCGAGCTGTAACATGTGACAAAACCCATGGTAGGCGTCGGGTAGGTGAGCACCCACGAATGGCCATTAACGGAATGCTTCACATCCAAGTAATCATGTCTGTCATGCAGCTTAGGTAGTTTGATGACCCAGCAGTGTCGATCGCCAATGTATCTTTCTACATCACGAAGATCAGCATCTGCTGCAGCGCTGCTATCCAAAAACAAGTTCCAGCTGTGCTTGGTATATTTAGATCTGCTGGTAATGGCGGCGTGGCAGTCGTCAAACTTTGCGCAGTTGATACCGAGGTTGAAAGTGGCTTTAGGATACAAAGAAACAGCGACGTCATGGGCAACGATGTTCATAGGGACAGCTAAAGCCGATGAGCGAAAAGCACAGATATCTGCCAAAACTACTCACTAGAGTGAAAGCCCAAGATGATGTCCATGGGTGTTTCCATCATGAGAATTACCTGAACCTTTAGTTCTACATTGTCTAGGTGCAGAAACTCGTACACGGTGCATATATTTTTACCGTTGTAGGTGGTGCTTGGCAAGAAGATGGCAGCACCTCCTTGGGGTCTAGGTTTATGAATGTTACCACCTAACAGGTGGCCCCGACCATAACCGGTGGTGATCATGAATAGCACAATGAGGTGGAAGTGCTTAAAGTTGACGTAGAGGTCAATATCTGATCCTGGGAAAGTCGTGCGCAAGAGAAAACCTAAAGCCCTAGATCCAGAAACAAGGAGACTGGTGTGTTGCTGGAGCATCTGGAACAAGGGAACCAGATCGGAAGGGAAGAAATGAGAGAGGAGGGTGTGGGTTGTATACATCGAGGCCATGAACAAGGCAACCACACTGGCGGCTCCAAAGCTAGCAAAAGAGAAACGGATCATTCCGAGAGGGTCGGTGTCCTTCAGAATCAACAGCATGATTTCCACCAGTCTTTTGTAACCAGTCAGAATACCGTTGATGCAGGGGGAAAAAATAGACTCACATGCGTCTTTTATTGCATGCCCAACTGAAATGCAAAGTCAGGTTACGATACAACAGGAAGGAAAACAGTGATTACTCTCTGGACTTTGTGTAAGAGACACTGACAGACATGATGCCGAGAATGAAATGAAGGAAGTTGCACTTCACTTCATTATTTAAAGCATTGGTGCAACATGTCCACTATACATAGAAAGGAGTAGATGCGACAGTGGCGATATGTTTTACGGGTGAGATTGAGATGCTTACCAGGGGTCATAGACAAGGCAGCGGGCTACTGTTTTGATGAAGAAACATCTCAGATGCTCTGTGATTGATGCTCGATGAAAGCTTCAAGAAAGAGCCGGGCCATGAGTGATCGGCGGGCTCCACCATAAAAGCAAAAGGCGAAACTATTTCCAACCTGTCGACATGATATCCATATCCCGCACAGGAACCTGGATCTTTCCGGAACACTGTTGCACATCTGGGGCGATCAAAGATGATGTCAAGTTGATTATGTCAGACTTCGTGGACTCCATACTCAAAACACTCTGCTCCGGTCCGTCGTTCCGGCCGCCAGTGTATCCCACCAACCTTCTGAATTCCGAGCCGACGCAGATCACTCACCTCGATGTCGATGGATGCTACCACAAGGACATGGGGGACTGCATTGTACCGATCCTTAACAGCAATCCCAGGATCACGACAGTCCGTCTTGAGCGGGTGCACCTCACATTCGGCACAGTAGACGTTCGCGCAGAAAACTTCACCAGATTGGCGCTTTGGAACTGCACATTCACTCTCCCTGGCCTCGATGATATACTCAATGTGGCTTTGTCTTTGCAATGTTTACATGTCGGAGGAGGATACATGACTCTTGCAGAGTGTGATGACCGTAGGACGCTCGTGCCTCACTTCGGTGGGGAACTTCAATATTTGAAGGTGAACTTTACGACAATCCGATACCAAGGCAAAACACGGGGAAAATCGGATGCTTGATGAAGAGTGATAAAGTACCTCCTTCGACTCCGGTACTTTCCCAAACTGCGAGATCTCGAGCTCAAGTTGTATACGACGGATGCGAAAATAGTCGGTCACATAACCACACACAGCGGGAAGACATTGACGAACCTGACATTGGATTACCAAGGTGAGCCTCCGTTGACACCGATGTGGAGTTTAGCTAAATTCTACGGGTGTAGATACCCGAAGAGGCAACCTTTTCATAGCACTCGGGGGTGCAGAGGTTTTAAAAGAAGTGCGAATTCTTTGCATTGCAGGCCATCTTGACGAGGTGGTACAAAGCTTATGCAGCATTAAGTCGACGATGGTTCAGGATATCGAAGTCCACGTTCTGGTGTACAGTCATACCGACAAGTTGAATCCTTTGGTGGCGCTGGACATGCATGTATATCGAGGATCATTCCTGAAACTGGACCACGTCATGGTTATTATTGTTCAGACATTGGCATTGACAGAAGGCAACGAGGACGACGTACCTGGGTATGAGAGGCTTTTTGCGCTATGAATGAAAAGACTTCTCGCGCATCTGTACTCTCAGAACAAGGTCACATTCATGTGGTTAGATGCAGGCCTCCGAGGACTAGATGACAAATTTTATCAAACAACCTGTAAGAAGTCAAGTCGTGACCCAGATTACCATCGACTTATTTTCCGCAGCGTACCATTGCCACAGGGTAAAATAGACAATTGCCGGTGGGTGAACTCAACAAGTATATAACAAGTAGCGATGTAACTCTACGATACGGACACGAGAGTAGTACATTAATACGGAACCTTTGTACACCTCAGACTCAGAAATCAACATGTGCTACAAAAAGGCAAAGAAATTGACATACAGGTCTTTGAAATTTGCTCTCTGTTTTCCAACGCCGGCCAATGAGTACTCTGCGTTTCTCCTTTCAAAAAAGTTGGTCTTGGCTTTCAGGGATATCATTTCCATGAAAGGGAATGGATTGGCAGTGTTGTATACTTTTGCAACGTTCAGAGTAACCAGCAACCTATCCATGACGAATTCGATGTAGTCATTCATCATACACACATTCATACCGACCATAGCAGTTGGCATGATATCTATCAAATGTCAGAACAAGACAATTGATGATGAAGGAGACATACCGGTCCAGAAAGCCTTCTTGATATCACAAGCCTCGGTCAGGATGGACACAATGTTGGATGGAGACAGCTGAGACTTCAGTTTGTTGAACAGCAAACACGCGAATTCAGTATGCAGACCCTCGTCGCGACAAATCAGTTCATTGAGAAGCAAAGACCTGGCAAAATTCCGCGGTTCTTGATCCAGTAGATAGCCGCAAAAGAACCAGAGAAAAATATTCCCTCGATGGCTGCAAAAGCAATGAGACACTGTGGAAATGGCGCTGACAACTTAATCCATTTGAGCGCCCATTTAGCCTTGGCCGCAATGGATGGAAACTTGGCTATACCATGTAGGAGGCGGTCATCTTCCAAGGCATCGCTGATGACAGTCTCGATTAGCGAAGAGTATACTTCGGAATGAATGTTCTCCATTGCGGCTTGGAACCCATAGAAGAACCTAGCCTCGGGTAGCTGAATTTCGGAAGAGAAACGTTCCAGGAGATTCTCCGTGACGATGGAATCTGCCAAAGCAAAGAATGCTAGGATCATTGAGAAAAAAGATCTCTCAGAGTCGGACAACTTTGTACTCCAGTCATGCGCATCACGAGACAGGTCGATTTCTTCAGCAGTCCAGAAGGAAGCTTCTTGTTGCTTGTAGAAAGCCCAAACCTACGCGAGAATGAGAGAGCGTGACTCATACACAAAAATAGGCACGCACCTCACTGTCCTTCAAGGGAAATATGATGAGCCTCTCATCAGAAGGGGTCAACAAGGGATCCGCATTGGTTGAAGGCTTGGTGACCAAAGCACGTGCATGCCCTTCCTGCTTTGCCTTACGCGCTGTAGCAGTATCAGATACGGAACACGTAGACAGATGCCTCCTATCCAAGTTGGATGACTTGCTTCTAGATGCAGATGGATTCCGGCTGGAAAGAACGAGAGCCCAGACATTGGTGGCCTGATTCTGGTTAAACAGCTGGAAGGGTAAAGAAAGGGCTTGTTTACCAATATAAACCCGCAGAGAAAAGATAGAGAGTTTGTAACGATTGGGTGTCGTAGCATAGTGGAAATAGACAGGTGGGAATACATGATCAAGCATATAGCGTGGGACAGGGGACTATGAACTTGAAGGCGCCGGGTATTTATGACCTGGTTCAAGCATGTGTTTAACGAGCGATGCTCAATTTTCGCACGATGAACTTGTTTTCGGAAACAAATTACAATAGGAGTATATTACACATGAAATACAAGTACAAGTTACACGATTGCTGCTGAAGGCACTGTAATGGGTTCCTTGGCAGTCTCGGAGGCAGGCGTGCTGACACAGAAGAGTATTGTTAGACACGGGTGCGTTACGTAGGACTAAGAGAACACTGACATATGAGGATCAATGGCATGGATCTTGAGCAATATCGACAGGGCAAAAACTTGTCTTTTCACATCAGAAAAGCTGCCACTGTAATCTTGGACGTCGCTGCCATCGCCAGGAACAGGAACAGCACAATTAGCCAACACGGGGATGTCGCGAGACACCCTAGCAGAAATAGTGGATCGTCAGACAAAGGCGGAGTGTACACTTAAATTGAATGAAACTGACACATCAGGAGCGACGGCATGAACTTTGAGGGACATCGACGGCGTAAACACGTTTCTCCTTTGATCAGAAAAGCTATAGCAATAGCTGGTATGGCCACCGCCTTCACGAGGACAACCTGTCATATGAGGATCGACGCTGTGAGCCTCGAGGGACGTTGCCAGCTTAAACACCTTTCTTTTTTGATCAGAAAAGCTATAGCTATAGATGCTGCCAACACCGCCATCACGAGGACGGCTATTACGATTAACTGAAGCAGACACGCTGTGAGGTATGCTGGATAAGTCCAAGAGTCAGGCACTGCTGATAACTAAGATAGGTGATAGATGTACTCAGAGTGTAAGTTGTCACGGTCTATGGCGCTGACATTACTAGGAGAGACAGAGGATGGAGCAACCGGCTCAGCTGGGATCCTAGTCAACAACTGCACTATTCAATTTCTGTACACATGATGCAAGAACACAGCACTTACCTCAAAGGCACAGTGTCGGTTATAGCGAATAACCCTCACACGAACGAAGGGAAGTCCATGTAAGAGCTGTGAAATCGTCAGATAACAACGAGAGGAAACAAAGCAGACCGTACCACATAAAGCGAGAATCCGCCAATTTGTTTTTAACATTTTCAGATATGCAGTACGATGGTTTGCCTGCCTCGGGTTTGAATAAAGAGTATTCAGAAGACCACCCTTGATCGGTTCCGGCGTAGGTCAACTTCCAAGTGTGACTCGCAATAGACTTGGTAGTTCCAGATGGGACACATTCTAATGGAAGCGGTACGACCCAACAGTAATGGTCGCCAACACAGCACTGCTCGTCCCTGTAGTCGGCGTTCTCCGTATAGTTTGTCATGTTTGCCGGCACCCATCTGCGGTCCACGTACTTTTGACGACCCGCAACAGCGGGTGGCCGAGGGTCGGCTCTCTCGTAATTGACACCGAGGTTGAAAGTCACCCTTGGGTACAGAGAGACAGCGCGGTCATGACTGACAAAATTCATAGGGATGGCTAAGTAAAAGGCATGAGAGAGAGCGTGACCACAATACAAGGTATACTTACTGGAGTGAAAACTGAGAAGGACGTCGAGTGGAGTGTGTGAACACAAAATGACTTGGATCTTCTTCTCATTGCTGTTCACATACTCATACATGGCAATGATGGCGCTATTCGAAAACGAAGGATTGCTTTCATCCATTGCAGATGGGGTCAGAGATCCAAGGCAGTGGCCAGCACCGTAGCCAGCTTTCTTCAGAAAGGCTTCAACATTGTCAAAGAACATGGAATGCATGAAGATGTCGAAGTCAGCACTGACGAAGTCTTCGCATACGAAAAAGCTGACACCACGGGACCCAGACGCGAGAAGACCAGTAGACTGTTGCAGCGCTTGGAAATCAGGGGCCAGATTGGCGGGTACAAAACCGTCGATGAGTGACCACGTACAGAAAGCCTTTTGCATGAAATCTGTGATGATCTCACAGGCACCAAAGCTAGTCAGGGAAAAGTGGATCATATCGATGGGACGCGACTCTTTGATGATTGAGAAGATCACAGTAGATGGCCTTGCACACAGTCTCATGAGTTACGAAAATCTGCAAAAACATAGGTGATGCTCACAGGCCGTTCCCAACTTCATCCCATCTAAGATTGAATTGCAGTCAGTCTCCAGTAGTGAATAATGGATAAATAACTCACTTTCGAGATCTAAACATGCACCCTATGTGCGAGCGTTCGAACCCTTTTACAAACTGTTCTTCTGTTGGGTCGGTGTCTTGGTTCATGACAAGGTGGAGGAGTGAAAATGACAAAGAACAAGAATTCAGCTCTTATTTAAGTCCCGAGGACAAAACACAACCTCACATTGCGAGGATCCAGAAGAAGCGAAGCATGAGATTTCGTCGGTGCAAGGTGCGACACTGTCGAGGTCTTAACCAAACGGACAGAATGGCGTACGGACGAGACACTATCTAATCTAATGCGTGAGGTGTTATATGGCTCGGACAGCATTGAGACGTGACTCAGAACACACCAATTGAACCCCATGGACAGACAGTTTGATTGTCATGCATCTCACATTCTTCAATCTTTAGACAGTCCCAGTATAACTCCAAGTCAGAACGAAGAACAAGACGATTGGTCATGATTGATTGATTGATCCAGACATCACTCAGCTCCAGGATGCGAAACGGTGGGAGGAAACTGAGACAGAAGCACGATCACGTTGTAGGAATAACTAAGGAGGGGTACACTACAAATCCAGTCCAAAAACAATCACATGATACTGATAACGCAATAACGGAAAACTGGAAAACTGGATTGATTGACCATAGGGGCAGGTACGGCAAGCACCGGCCCAGGAGAACGCACACTAAATCCTGTCACAACCCATATCTAGTATTGAGCAAAATTAGATGTTGTCAAAAACTAGAAAACTCAGCCACACCAAAGGTTTTGTTGAATATCTCCATTTCTGTTACTTGTGAGTTACAAGTAACGACGACCCTACCTTCGAACAGAAGGAGAGGTAAGGTAGTCAGGATCGATTTATGGCACGTGCTGGAAGCCACTTCATCGGTGACAGTTGCAGCAAGGACAGTAATTCAAATATTGACTTCACAGTATATCGCATTGGTAGCAACAATGCTGTCCAAATTTGCAAGGCAAGCAATATAGGCACGGATAAAGGTTGAATCTACAATAATAAAAATGTCGATGTTCTGCAAGGACTGGGATGTCATGGAAGTTATGGTGCGAACAATGTCGCATAGCCAATGAAGGTTAGTACAAACCGTAAATGTTTGCAAAGACAAGCAACTGCCACAGTGGACAAAACTGGTTCCGTGAAAGGAATCTGAATTACTCTTTAGATCAGCGATGAGCGTTGGACAGAGTTGTTTAGTATGTGCACCAAGGAAAAATAGAGTGAGATGTTGTAGGTACTGGCGACATCATGACATGATGTGTGAAGCTGATTTCCCTTGGTCCGGTAGTAACCTGAGCGATAGCCGAGAGAGTGGCAGGGGGCCTTTGATGCAGGTTAACCAGTTGATGATGGTTAAAGTCTTCGATGAACGGCCACTATGGCTAAGACGCATGAGATCGAGATGAAGAGTTCTCAAATACTTGCTGAAGCAATTGTCGCCAGAGCCCAACTTTTCGTTTTCTTCAAACATCCGAAGGGATGCGCCTCCAACTCTAAGATGTTCTAATGATGTCGCTCCAGCGACAAGAACGCAAAAGGTTTGGTGTGAAAGAGCACAGTCCATTACGGAGATGTGTGTTGTCCACTGCAGGGGTGCCTTCCAAACAATATTAGAAGTCAATGACAATGAATGTAGCTCCAAAGTGTGGAGACAAGGCATCGCATGAATTGATTCCGCCAAGGAAACTTCTAAATTGACATCGTTGTTCAGCCACAGTAAGTGTGAAATCCGAGGCTTATCACGAGCATGGCGGTGGGGGACGTATTCCACCTGACCGAGAGGAGGACATTCTGGGGGATCAGAGGTGATACGATTGAGATTCCACAGCACAGGTGAAAGACAACTGTCAGGGTGTCTTTCAGAGTCTCGCCGGTTTTCCGTGGTGCAGACATGGTTCATATTGATACTGGTCGATAGTTTGGACGAGGTGAACATGGTGGAGGTAAAAAGATCAATTGGTACCATACCTTTTTATATTCGGGTATAAACAGGGAACAACACACAGACAATTGCACTTCAATTGCAATCAGCGAACACGAGTTTAGGGTCTATTTATTACACAGTAGATGCATCTCCATGGTATAGATCTAAAACACAGGCTCGCAAATCCGCAATGGTCCAGCTATCGTTGTCCCTCAAGCAGTCGAAAATCGAATGAGCAGTGCGGCCGGTGAGACAGGCAGCCTCGCCAGCGGGTTGAGGAATCGGGCTGTTGGAGCAAGGTCTTTGCTCTAAGACACACTCCCTGCAATGACCTCTGGTATCTGAACCACGAGTAAAATTGCAGACACGGTACATAACTTCACAATAGTGACACTGAAATACATCGGTCAGTTTTGTGAATACTTGAGCATGGAAAGAACCCACAGGGATCGGCATAGGTTCCAGATACAGTGCCCAAGAAGAGACATCAACTCCACAGTAAAAGACACCATGAAGTCTGCGAGAGGCAGTTGGGATAGAGTGGCGTTCCACAAGCATTGACCTGATTAATGCAGGGCAGTACTGCTCAGCGATTACTCTGTCCTTGGCGCTTAGATGAAACACCGACCAGTGTATGGTTTCGAGCCAATGCCTCATGTCAGACAGTGGTGGTAAGCCTTCGCGTTGCCAAACTCTACTCAAAAACTAGCGGAATGAGGAAAAGAATAAGCAAACGAGTGTAGTGACATACTTCAGAAAGTGCAGGTGAGAGCGAGTCATGAACTACAGGAAGTACGGCTGCAGATTGCATGTTGCCAGATGGAGTTGGAATAACAGAAAATCAGGCTTTATATTTCCTCAAAGAACAATACAAAAAGGCTTGTTTCAAACCTTACTACTACTGGTCCCGGACGGAATCCCAGCCTGGAGCACCCAGTGATGAGCCTAGACTTCCGTGGCAACGGCAACACCAACTCAGGAACGAGATTGGGCAATTAACGTGGTAACATGGCAATCGAGGCGATCGTGTGTGCGAGTGGGTTCGGGGCACCTCCGTGCAGTCAATCAATTCCTCTATACGCAAGTATACACTGCGACTTTTCAGTCAGCGAAGTAGTACTGCTTGGTAGTCGAGTACTAGAAGCTTTGGCTGTAAGTCGGTAGGGATCTCTCGAAACGAGAGAGGACAGAAACGGGTATGACGTGAATACCACGAATCCGTAAGCGAAAACGTGAGAAGAGACTAGAAAACGTCTCTAGACGGCAATCCTAGCGAAGCGAGCGAAGGAAACGGGAATAAACGTGTGAAACTGAGTCTGGGAGTGGGGAATCGGTGCGAAAACGTGTAACTGAGGCTGGGCGCGTCGAGAGAGAACGTGAAACGAAGTACTGAGGGTGCGGGGTCGAGAATAAACGTGGAAATACGGAAACTGGGCGATGATACTGAGAGCGAGAACGGAAATATACTGGCGACGGCGGGGTACTGATCCTAAACGATACGGGAATACTGATGTCGATGTCGAAAACTGGTCTTGTGCTGAAGCGATCCTATCCTATGTCAAAACTAACCTTCAAGTCCACTCGGGGGACTGTCCTATACGAAAACTATGCTGAAACTGGTCCTATACTGGTGCGAAAACGATCCTAAGTCTACTCGGAGACTACCCAAGTGGGCGACGATACGATGGTGAAAGTGAAAACGATAAAACGATCCTATGCTGGTGAAGTTGAAACGATAACGGCCGATAAAAGATAAACGTGGCGAGGTATGGCGCGGCGATCACGTATTGGCACAATATGAGCGTGTACCAATAGTGTTAAGAGCGAAGAGCGAGTGTCAAGCGACTCTTCACAGTCAAAAACCGTGGAATAACTCTGGTGAGCTTAAGAATTGACGTGCACTCGAGAATATGCTGGGGTAAACGGTATATTGCCGTGAAACGGTAATAAACGTAGTAGAATAGTCTCGATGTGGTGTAGACTCGATGCGTAGGGGTAAGCTGATCTATGCTCGAGGTAAGCTGACTCTAAGCTACGTTTTTCTAGCTAGTTTTTATACTACAAGTACGAAATTATAAATAGAGTAAGTGTGCGCGATTTAGTCAGGCTGTAAGGCCGTGGCTTAGTAAAATTCGTAGCAAACATATGGTTTCTTGACTTCGAAAGTAACAGAAACTCGTTGACGTTGCCGCGTATGGACGAAAACCGTATGGTTTTACGGAGCGATGAACGGATCGTTGCGTGCTGTTTTAGCTGCGGACTGGTGAGGTATGTCTTTTGTACTGAGGTGTACGCTTGGGTCTACGTCTTCTCCAAGTCTTGGCGAAGTAACAGTCTTAGTAAAACGCGGTCTGTAGTGGCCGTGTGCTTGAAATATCATGGATGGATGAGTGGCCGCGGCAATCACGTCATTTCATTAATTGATTGATTGACGTGTCAATATGCCGATGGGAAGTGATGCGGCAATTCTGTTTTAGGGTGATTTGCGATCGAAGGTACCTTGCCGTGACGGAATACGGCAATTATGATGCGTAACGAGATGGGATGGATAACAAAGCGCGTGAGGAGTGGTTGCCGTAGTATGAAAGTGGTATGAGCTTGTGTGCAATCTTTGGTTTACTGAGAGTCCGTTGGGTGGACAGGAGCGGTAATTATTGCCTAAAATCCGCGAATTCTGAGCGTACAGAGCCTGGAGGCTCATCACCAGTCACGATAGACATCTGACTCGGAAATGTCTTCTTTGATCATCCAGAACTTTTTACGATTGCCCCTGTCGATTTGCACCGCTATCAGCAAACTGGAGATTTCTTCAGACAAAATCTCGAGAGGAGCAGGCAACTGACATCGACCACAAAGTCAGCTAAGATGCAAGGAAATACGAAACATCCGCACTTGATGTGAGCCACCTTCAGAAATGCGCTGGTTCCTTGCGTGCCTTAGATCATCTCAAATGTGTGTCAACCACCCTCCACTACCCGTTGAAATGCGGGCAGAATGATTAACATGCTGCAGTGTCAAGCAATCAGATCCAGGGTCATCCGTAAATACGAATCGGATAATACGCATGGGGGCTGTCGAAATCACGTCCCTATGGTTAGGCATTTGAGGAGAGGTGTGTCGCAGTTATTTAGTATTCTTTTTATGCTTGGATTCACCAGAAGAGACAACAAATGCAAAAAGAGGACATCCCAAACGATACAGAGCGGCCCATCTAATCTCGATCTAGGAACAAGCAAAGATTCAGGGAACATTCCATTATATCTGGTACAGCACAGCCACTGACTACACCAAATTTAGCTTCTCCAATCACGACTGAGCGATTCACATTGCTTTTAAACACTGAAACGGGAGCGAATCATGACTAAAGCTGCAGTGTCAAAGATGCCAAGAATCTGCGGAGAGTCAAGGCACGCCCATCCAAAGTAGAACAAAGTAAGAACTAATGATACGACGTGCTGTTCGATCTCTGCTACCTGGCTCCTGTCGATGTTTTCGCGATACACAGCGGTGGTAACAAGGATGTTTCCATGGAACTTTTTTTTTGCTGTCGACTAGCATGCCGTTAATCAAGTTGTTTCTTGGGATACAGTTCGACATCCAGTCTTGAAGAGCCATGTACATATAGAGATTGCTCTTGCCAGGGTCTCGAATGATCTTCCGAACAACAGTAGCCGTACCCGTTGAAGCATATACCCAGTGATCAGCTGAGTTTAGCCTGGTGGATGTTACAGGGACCCACACAGGCTCAGGTTGGAAGCAATGAGTGCCAAACAATAAACCCAATTGTTGCTCATGCGGTTTCTTCAAGAGAGTCAGGACTATTGGCTTCGAAAGAGGCAAGAGGCACGTACGAGTGTTTGCTCAAGAGCACCATTTCGCCTGTGGATGACTGTGGAAGTAGTGCAAGCTAGCATTTTGAAGTGCAAGCTCAGATTTCGAAATCTTTGAGGGAGGTGTGGTTATATTTCAAAGTTTATCTTGATGAGTGCACTTGATCTGCAAGAGGTGCGGCCTGAGACTGCGGTCTGAAAAACACTGATACGAGGCAAGCAGCCAAGTCTGACCAGGGTACTATTACCGAAAGAAACAGAGAGGAGTAGACTGAAACTGACATTCAAAGTCATCAACTGATGAAAAGGTAAGGATGCTTACAAGGCAGGTTTCAAAAATGGCAACGCCCTACGACTCAACTTAAAAATGTGAGGAAAATTCAGCCTATAGAAAAACGCAGCCATGTCTCCCTCAAACCCTTGCTTAGCACTCACTAATGTTCCTTGAGAAACTTTAGACATCATCATGGGATATGCACCTGATCAACTAAAGGTCTTGAGCCTGGTCAACACTTTTTTCAGAGATACGGCCGATTTACATCAGTTCAAGAGCATCACAGCGAACCTACTTTGCGACCTTGGTGCCTGGTCAGCACTTCTGGAAGTGCGACCATCTGTTGCAAGTGCTGTTTGAGACATGACAATTACAGGAGACAGCACAGGCAATGACGGATATCTCACAACAGCAGAGGATTTTCTTATGCAACTTCCCTGCGCTCAGAGCGTGCAACTACTATCTTACAATCTAAATTTCCCTTTAGTTTCGAAACAACCACTCAGTACGGTTCGCCACCTGTGACTTCACAACGGTATCATTGTCTCGAGCATCTGGCTTGATCTTCCCCTTGCTTTCCCTTATCTCAACTCTCTGAACATCGTCGACTACGTCGCTCCCTGGCACAGAAGAAACTTCCTACACTGGGGACAGCAACACGTAGGGGGGCACCATATGCAAGGCATCCGCATGGAAAGCAATGACGAGGACTTAGTAAAGAATTGTCTTGAGGCCCTTGTCAACATGGATTGGTATCGCAGAGTGGTTATTCTTGAGATTAGGTCCAGTAGCAATGTTATCGAAATAGTTGGTGAGAATTATCCAGTCAGTGATGGGCCGAATGGAATCTCTTGCGCTGACGAGTATTGGTGCGTGTCATTCAGTAATTTGTGACGCATGTAATGATTTCTGTTGCAGATTATTTGACAGGTTCTCCATCAATCCATTTACCAGGCACACTGTTGGTTCTGGTTGAGCTCATGATCAACTGTGCCGATGACGACCTGCAGCCGATGCAGACCATCCTCAATATCAAGCAATGTCTGGCATTAACACACCTGTACGTCATGTGTTGCCTCCAGCAAGAGAGTTTCCCCAGTGTATCAATGGATCAACGTAGCCCATCACCTGTGCAGTGACAAGTTCCCAGTTTTCAAGGAGTTGCAAGTCCTGTTATATCCTTCGCCAATGCTGTCGCCATACGGAGACCTGAGACTAATGCAACGTCTCTTGCGAGATATATTCTCAAGCGATCAGAACAACTTCAGCATCTTCGTTCGTGTCGGTATGAGTCCCAATGACAGTATTTAACTCATTGTCTTCTGCCAAGTAGTACAATACACAAGTGTAGCATCCTAAACCCAATGCCTGCAAGGCTCCCAGTCACCGCTACAGTCTTCACGAAATAGAAAGTGCACATCCGTAAGTATCGATGGGTACATAGATTTGAGGTAAAGTTCCAAGTCAGCAACAAATGGCACTTCATCGACACGATTGTACGAGTATGGGTGTTTTCTGTCGATTGAAAGCCTGAAGTGTTTCAGGAACAATGGAAGTGCAAAGAAGTCTGGCAAGCCTTTCATGTCATCAGAAACTGAGCAGTTATCCAAAGAGAGTATGATATGCAGCAATGTCACTGAGCGAGGCAAAGTTTCGAGTGAACGAACAAGAAAATCGGTGTGCTTGGTATCACCTGTCAGTGAAACAAAGCGAAGCCGTTCGAGGTTGCTGAAGTCGATACGTTTGTGCGGCATTGGTCCAATTGATTCTGGTCTCGAAGGTTTGTCAAAGTGGAACATCATTAACGAGAGCATCACATACCGTAGCTGATACAGCAGATCAAATTGTTTAAGCAAGACTTGCATTCGTTGAGAACCTGTTGCAACCAGATGATTTCATCCCCATAGATATGAACACGCAGCTCCGCCAAATTCGGGATACACCCTACACCGAAAAGAGGCAGAGGCCGCATTGCTGGTTCACAATTCAATGTGGCCACGTGGTCATATGCAAAGGTAGTTAGCCTGTCCACTTTCTTCGTGAAGAAGGTATCGCCATCGAAGTTTGAGCAAGCTTTAAAAGATACATGGTAGATACCGCTCGCAACAATTTGCTCGAAAGATGTGGACCCATACTTGCAGCTGACAACTCGGAACATGGCTTCGCCTATGACCATTGAGAGGAGAGGAGCTAAAAAAGACGAAGGAAGGCTTTCAAGGTCGAATTGAGCAATATCAACCGAAACAATACTTCGCCCTGTCGAAAGGAGAAGCAGCAACCAGGTGGAGTTGGAGCCAATCAGCCTCCTGCGATTGCAAATAGTGGCCTGTTCCAAAAAGTGTGACAATCCGAGCTTCATGGGCGAGGTGAACATTCTCGAAAAACCAAAGGTACAACGATCCAGAGTCGTGAATGTTCGAGATATCAACGTGCTCCCATAAGAGGGGTTGGCAGGCGATGCGAGCGTCTCGACAAGACAATGTGAGTTTGCGAAGGGCCATATGGTCGTCGATGAACATAGCTATCTCGCTGTAGAGTTCGAGGGGCAACGACATTTTGGTATGTAGCACACGGAAGTAAAGGACGCAAACTAACAATGACGTAACCAATACACATGATGTATAGGCAAGATCACATGACTGTTGACATTGCACTGTATTCCAAACGAGTATCATACATATGGTGTTTCTTTATCGTCCTCTGAAGGTTCATCTTCAACCTCAATTTTCTTATTGACACTAACCTCAGCCCCTTTGACACCAAATTGCTGTAAGGATCGGATATCCTTTGGTATGTCACCTTCTTCAATTGAATCATCCTTCTTGTCTCCAAGGCATAACACAACTTGGATGTTGGGCGAAACGACAAAATGGTCTCCATCCTTGAAACGACCTACAGTAAAGATGACGGCGACGAAAGATTCAATCTCAGGATCCTCCTCGATCGGCGTCATCTTGTGATACTTTGTTAACTGAAAGGAACCTCTGCAGTCAAAGACAGGTACTGTAAATCACGTCAGTGAAAGGAAAATGTAGAAATCAGAGTGTGTACCACTTTCATTCCATGGGTGCACAGCTACAAGAAGATTTAGCTCAAGGCAAAGGTCATAGCCCATTAACGCACCAGGCCCGTGTTTCTTTCCATTTACAGGAACGGGGCACGATGTAGTCGCATCGCCAGGGCCTAAAAGGTGTCAGCAGGTCAGAAAAGAAGAACCATATACGCACTTGTTGTCGATTTCTTCATATACATCGTCATAGAAATACCCCCATGGTAACTCGAGAACGTAACGGGCTCGTTACTCTTCAGGCCCATAATTTTACCTATGACTGCAGCGGAGCGAGCCCAGTGACTGTAAAGAGGTTTGACACAGATTTGTTTACTGTTATCCTCATCGAACAGCTTGCTGTACATGACCTGTCCAATCAAAAAGAAACTTTGGGCGGCTCCAGAACCGCTGGAGATGCGTCCTTGATAAAACTTGTATTGCAACGGGTCTGCCAGGGCAAGGTTATGCAGGTTAGGTTTCGACAGATGGAAAGCAATGTACAGAAGGCGTCTATATAAACCCGTTGAGATGACATTATCATATCAAAAACACTATCACCAATGGACTTACTTCAACAACGCAGGCTTCGTCGACAAATGCCCAACGAGCTCGATGGTTCTCACTCTCTCTTCTCCATCCCTGTTCCGTAAAAGATCCGTAACCCTTGATAAAGGCACTACAGAATCCATTATTCTGGCAAAGGATCCGACCTCAGGTCGGTCAGCTGGCTCTCCTTTGTTCCTGAACTCCCTGGGCATCTTCCAGTTAGAATGAGAAGGAAACTTTTAGCAAACCAACGTACCTGCTGTTCCCTCCATCGGGCGCTTGTTTGGTGTCATCGTTCATCAAATCCCTGCTAGTTTCAATCAGAACAGGACAGAAGCTGTTAGTGAGTCGCACGCACGCGTCACTGTCTCCGTCGACCCCCTTAACCTCCTGCTCGATGTTGTAGAATGAATGTTGTCCTATATCATTGCTACTGCCGCCTTTGTTTTCTGTTTCCTTGGACGGACCAGCATTGGCACCAGGCTCAATATCGCGCGCGAGCACAGTTTCCTTGTCGTCTTTGAGGAATGGGGAATGAAGCTCTTGAGGTTCAATGACCATCGCCTCGTTGCTGCAGCCAGTCAGCGGAGACAGTGCAGCGCAAAGTAACAAATGCACCCTTCCTGATTTCTGATGCCAGACTCAATTTCGCTCTCGTTATCTCCAACCTCAGTGCTTGATATCTCAGTGCTATCGCCGGCTTCCGAGAAGACATGTTCCATAATGATGTCAGGATGTCTAAAAGGATGGAAAGTACACAGCACGCAAGGAAATCGAAAATGGCCTACGCAGATTGACGACCTGATTGTCTACCTCGTTTTGGAGCCGCCTGTGCTTCGGCGGAAGGGGACGTGGGTCGCTTTGCATTCCCTGTACTAAACCGCCCAGTGGGGTCAATTTCCGAACAGATCAAACAGCCACACAAAGCAATTACCATGTCTTCATGACGCTTGTTGGAAGAGGATCGCAAATGAGGGAAGTGGAAACACTCTAGAATATGGCTAGTAGCCAGCATTTTGTATGCCACCGCTCTGGCCGAGACCTCTAACGTGCGCAAAGGACAGACAGATCAGAGATAAACTGACAGTGGTCGCTGAGACATGATAGACAATGTTCAACTTAATAGACGTCTATGCTCACCACGATGACACGAAACAGTAGCCTTTCTGCCAATTTTCTCGTTGCTACAGTTTGTTCCAAGACCTGCATGTACAAGACAAAGACAAGTCGGAGACCATCTGACAATGATCGTTGGGGCGCAAGAAACAGTATGTGAAGTCACACTGTCACACTCAACTGATCGGCGATCAATCAGCTACTCTGGACTCCACGTGATTATTTTGTGATACATTTCTGACTGTTTTTTCTTTATCACCCTTTCTATCCAGCAACATTCAATATGACCAACTACACATCCATTTACGATATGCACAACTTGTAAGTGCTCACGCATCTTGGCACTTTTTTTCTCTCACTGATGTCGCCTAGACCAATAAAAACCGAAATTCAAATTATCAGTCACCTATCTGTAGCAGACCAGCTGGTCTATGCATGTACCTCTCGTTGCTCTTATGTGGTATCTCAAATCTGTCAACAGAATATTATAAACTACGTCAGATTAATCAACATTTTCTTCCCAACTCTCGAAGTTCAGCAAGTGCGCGATGTTCAGGTGGAAACTGGACTGCTCCTCATGGGCTGGCCCATTCACTCCATGTTCACGGGAGAACTGGACGAGTCCGCGAAGACTCTGGACTTATGTGTACATTATACACATCTGAAAACCGTTGAGCAAATGGTACTACAAAGTGGATACAATCTCACTCAAACCCACCACCGTTACAAGGGAGACGAAGAAGACGAAAAGCACTCAACAGAACTTCTCCTCAACTTCAATAATTCACTGAAAGAAATCCTTCGTACGAACAATACATATACCCGTGACATGACTAAGGTTCGAATCCGCAAATGCCGAGGCCCACCAATCAAGACGATCTTGCTTTCAAATACAAGTGAGTAGAATTTTTTCGGAGCAACATGCCAGATCTTACCTGTTGACTAGCCGAGAGAATGAATTTTTTTGCAGACACCTTTGTGTACTGCCTTTACCCACGAGCGACAGTTGCAAAGAAGATTACCATCCGTGGTTGTCGTCACAATTCTTCAGCAATCATCATTTTGCCTACAGTAGATAGGGTGGAAGCTGACCCTAGAGTAGACTATCGGAATCAAGATCGCTATATCGGAGATCAACACTCTTGGATGATACCTACGATAAAGACACTCAAAGACACCAGCTTCTCAAGTTTACATGGCGATCTAAGGAACAAAGTGCCGCAAGGTCACAGCTGGAGACTTGAATACCAAGCGGAAAGGGATGCAATGCAGGGTTTCAAAATGCGATACGCTATACTGCGACACAGTCAATGGGAAGACATGTACTGCATATCAGAATGGGTAGCATGTGCGCTACATCGAGATATGCTTGCATGGTATGTCTGACACCAATCATTTTTACTCCACTGAATGATGTTCTCAGGACCCCGGAAATTTACATAGATCACATACTTCAGACATGTAGTAGCCCATAATCCAATCATGTCAGACAGTGCATGCTCCAAAGATTATTCTTGACACAGTGCAGCGTGATAAAGATTATGTTCATAAAGGCGAGAAGTACATTTACTCGAGGTGCAGTAACTAAATGGCGTTGTCATCTTACCACAAGACCGAAGCAGTGAAGACGATGCTAGAAGCCCTGAATATTAGTGTGCAGCTATGACTTTCACGATGAACATTACTCACTCTAAATAGAAACACTTTACAGTACACTTACTCGTCAATTTAGCAACAACGAAAGTCAACTTTGTCGGTACAATACTGCGCAGAGTATTCACGATACTTTCGAAATCAGCGCCGGGTTCACTGGACAAAGTGTATGTTTGCCGACAAGACACAGGAGAGGAAGTGCTTTTCCAGCTTCAAGGAGTACTCACAGAGGTACGCTTACCACCGGTCAGGCAGGAATCGAAGTAAGCAGCAGTGTGGTACAAGAACGTTAATTGACGACAGTACAAGGGCAAGATCTGCTAATGATCTCAAGCAAACTGTCCGAATCATTAGTCTGGGAGATACATACTTCCAAGGCGCTGCTCAGGCAATGGCTCGCTTCGTGGAGTTTTTTGAAGAATCAATGGGTCAACAAATCATTGTACCCACTTCAGTACGAAGCGGACAAGCCCAGGAGCTGTGCTTTTTTACTTGGCTTCTAACACCTGCTCACGCTGCCAACCCAGAAGATGTAGTGGAGTTTCCAAGCAGCTATGACCCAAGCAACGCATGTTACGATTTTTCCATTTTCCTTATCTTATCTCTTGAGCGCCTATCTAATCATATCTTATCTTCGGCGCTCATCGCTTATCTACGGATACCGGACCGGATCGCGTCATGGTCACCACGTTTATATCGGACGACTTCAGTTCCTTTACTACGGCTCACGATACTCGCTCGCCTAGCACGACTTCTCTTACGTTTGACGAACCGTTACCTTGCGGTAACCACGGACATTGATCTATTCTTAGCATACGACGTTTAGTATATAAGTAGTATAGTTCTCGACTGTATATCCTTAGTCTCGAACTAAAGTTTATCTTACTTTGCCAATACCGCGATTAGCACCAATTGACTAAGCGCTAATACGAGTGATTGACCGAATGCGAGTCAGCTCTATTACGCCTTACATTAATAAGGTCACGTGTCAGGCAGAGCCTAACAATTAGTTTGAGACTTCCTCTCCTCTTCCTCCGTATCTACTACGACCAAGAGGACCCCACCCCATGAAAGAAGACCAATGAACCATCGCCGTCACCACTGCAGTAGGAGGAGCTCTCTTACTTTCTCTTTTCGTAGGGCTACTCGTCCTAGCCTACGAAGACAACATCCGACGCTTTCTGGGCGCCAGACGACACTGCGCCCCCCGACAATACCCCTTCCTGCCCGCCGACTATGTCCCACCATACGTCGCAAGATGGGCACCACACCCCGACGCCCCGCAACAGATACGCCGCGCCACGGGATTCGAGCCCGGACAAGAACACGCTCGTCGACGCTCGGTCCAGCCTCCCGCCTCCCCCCCTCCCTCCTCGCCCGAGTTCCCTCCGAATAGGGAGGCACCGAGGCAACAGATCCCAAGAAGTCCAACTGCCTGGCCCCAGCAGCGGCCAGGATGCTCGCCCAACCTCCGCCGAGGAACACGGCGCCTTCCTACGAGAATTCGTACGGATACCAGAGCCAGCTCCCCCATACGAGCAGCTCTACGAACCGCTCCCTAGACCAGGTGAGCACCTCATTCCCCGTCGCCCCGAGCGGATACTCGTGGCAGCAGCACCACGTCCCCGGGTACCAAATGCCCGTCCTCGTCTCCAACCAGGAGACCCCTTTCCCGTCCGGGCCTACGTCTCGCCCCACCTTCGACATCCACGCCCCTTCGTCCCAATGGGAAGGTTCCCGTCAGACGACTCGTCCAGCGACGCCGGTTCCCTGGACTGGTCTCGCCGAGCTCTTCGAGCAGCGAGACAGAGACGATCAGGTCGCCCTCGCCCGGGAGCGAGAGCAGCCACTATCAGACTCCTCGACTGTTGTCGAGGTCCCTATCTCCGATCTCCCCGCTCCCCGAGAGTGAAACGATCCCCTCAACGAATTTGGAGGGGACTACGACTGGCCCAGTCTGGCCGATATCGACCGAGAACTACTCGGTCCCGAACGATCCGCGGCGTGGGAGATTCGACGACGAGACGTCGAACTACGCGCCAACCCCCAGCTCATTCCCCGACCAACGATGGACCGATACCTCGCCCGCCAGCGAAACCATCGTGTGGCCCAGGAGCCACTATCCCCCGAGGCCTTCGAGGCCCGCATTCTCGCCAACCGGGAACGCACCATCCACGCCCCCGAAGCAGGGCAACGTATCACGGGCCTACGGCCACGAACCGTCGAGGAGCAACTTGCCCTCGCAATCGCCCTCCTCCCACTCGCTAGGCAGCTGGGAGACCGACCCGACCTGGACAGTCCCCACCAGGTTTGAAGACGAGTCTGGAGGACTATTTGGTGGGTACACCACCGATCCTCAAGGCAGAGGAGCTTTCACCTCGCCTCCACGCCTCCCCAACTCACCCCCGCGCAATGCCTTCGGCCGGCCAATGGCTCCCAGAGCACCCGGCAACCCGCGATATCCCGCGACCTATCGCGGCCCCAGAACGACGTTCCTCCTGGCAGGAGGAGACGCCAACAACGACGTCCCTATTGACGTCGAACAAGGTGGGTCCGGCCAACCACCACAACCCAGCGCAGCCGAAAGAAAGGAAGAGGCGAGAATACGATCCGCAGAAAAGCAGATGCGGGCAAGGCAGCTCAGGAGGGAGTACGAGGCCGCCCAAGACGAGGCCATCGGCTTCGACAAAATTTGGGGCTTCCACGTCCCACCTCCAGACGACAACGACAACGACAACGACAACGACAACGACCCCGACGATCCTCACGGGAAGAAACCCGCTCGAGGATGACCCTTCATCCCCAATCCCCAGCGACCACTCCATGAACGGAGCGATCGCTACTCGATCCCACGCCCTCCCCCTGGCAAAGGGAGGAAATTCCCCCAGCCACAGCCGGTAGGCACAGCACCACCCGACGCCGCCTACCTCGGGATCAAGCCCATCATGATCCAGACCCTCAAGTCGTTCAAGGGGGCACACGACGACATCGAACGATTCGTAGGCGACTGCCTCGCTTACTTCGAGGCCTTCGCCTCGTACTTCCTCCACGACTCCCAGTTCGTGACATTCGCCACCTCTCTCTTCGACGGGGCGGCCAAGGACTGGTGGGTTTACAAGCGCCCGGAGTTCTGGGCCAGCAACACCCACCCCGCACGATTTCGGTACCCTACCTGGGCCGAATTCGTCGCTCTTGTAGAAGAATGCTTCCGAGACCCCGCGTTGGAAGCCATCCACGAGCGCAAGATGTTCGAACTGAGGATGGGCAAGCTCCCTGCCACTCAGTACTTCTACGAGTTGGAGCGAGAGGCCAAGTTGGCCAACCGACGAAACGACGAGACTGAAAGAGGAGTACTCGTCAAGGCCGTACGCATCGGACTCCCCGACTCGTACACCAAGATCATCGCGGATTTCGGGCGCGACATTCCCGAAACGTATCCAGAGTGGAAGGCGCGCGCCTGCACAATGTACGACGAAAGACAGAAGAAGTGGGCATTCAACCAAGGCGCCGGGGTCAGTCGCGACCAGCGACCTCCCCAGAAGGGCAACACTACCGCCCCCAGCAGCTACGCAAAAGCAGCAGGGGGCGCGACAAGTTCGTCGTCGGGTAAACCGACGAGCAGTGGAGCCGGCCGCGACGCCAGCGGCAAATGGACAACGCACGGAGGAGCAGGAATACCGATGGAGATCGGCAAGATGAGGGCGAGAGGATTGTGCTTCCGATGCGGTAAGCACGGACACCTAGGTCGGGACTGCCCCGACAAGAAAAGTCACCGAGATATCCGGTCACTACAAGTTAGTGAACCGGTGACGGAGAGCAAGATCGAAGAGGTGAAGGAGGAGGTAAAAGCAGCGGCGGTCTAGGGTCCGATTCCCCTACGACCGCCAAGGACTTACATACTGGTGCGCGCTCGTGTTCCGCTGGACGGTCTCATTCTTCTTTCGTAGGTACTCCATTCAATCCTACTAGTATTACAACAGACATTCTACTTACGCATTCGACGATACCCGCTTCCAATTCTACCGCTTTTAACGTCTCACGCACGACTAGCGCCCCAGTTACAGAATCAACTAACTGATACGCCTTGCTACAGGTAGAAGGCAACGAAAACGACAACGACAACGACTTGGCCTCAATCGCCTCTCCAAACGAGGACGGGGACGCGGCCACAAAACCCCACGACGCCTCCGACATTGAGGCTAACCACCGCTCAAGTAGCCCACGCGCCGAAAGGCAACAGGCAAAAGAGTCTGGCGATAAGCTGCCCACCATAGTAGCACCCATCGACAATGCGAGCTTGCCCCGCATGACGGATGGGCCGAAAGGACGACAAACGAACGCGATTGAAGGGAGAATTCCCTTGTCGCAGGGCGACAAGAACATAGGCCGACCGATGACAACTCCGACGAGTGCGAGGGCTGTTGTTCGCCCTGGGATGGGGATAAAAAGGCAGGCCGCTGTTAAGACTGACGAATCAGGGGCTGAAACTGGTAATCCCGCGTTCGCGGTTCAAGCTCGCCCCTCCGTTCCTGATCAACTCTTCGACATAGGGGACGGTCGTCTGATACACTCGGATCGGGACCGTAGCATCCCGCCCCTGAAGGAACAGGGAAGGGCGAAGGTGCCATCTTTGCCGCAGGAGGAAGCTGCTAGCGCCCAGGCAGTAAAAAGGGGGCCCAAGGTAACTATTATCGAAGTTCCTGATGAAGACGACGACACGGCGTTCCAGATTTGGCTCACCAAAGAAAGCGCCCCGACTATCGTCAAAGCACCAACGACAACGACAACGACGATCGAATCCCGAGCCCCTCCCACAGATGAGGGTCGGTGGTTCAAGCCTTTCGAGGTAGACTGGACGCTCCGCGCAATTCGTGAAGCACGAAACGACAACGCCGCCCGTGCTGCACTCTTCATGTGGACGCACAAGGACCGCACCCCCGAACTCCTTGCCGCTCTACGCCTCGGAGGAGAGACAGCCTGGGAGCAGCTTTATCAGCTCCGCGAACCGCCTCTCTACATACGAAGGGCACGATCCAGCGAAAGGGACTTCACGGTCGACGTCCAGCTGAACCCCTGTACAGGGACAAAGACTCTCCTAACGAGAGGGTTGTTGGACAGTGGCTGTACTTCCAGCGCCATCAACCGACGATACATCAAGGAACACCAACTTGACACCCGAAAGGTAGCAACGCCAGTACGCGTCTACAACGCCGACGGAACCCGCAACGCGGCAGGCGACATCACGGAGTACGTGGAGTGCCGCATGAAGATTGGTGACCACAGCGAACGCATCGATTTCGCGGTCACAGACTTGGGGTCTAGGGACCTCTACCTCGGACATGATTGGTTGAAGCGTCATAACCCGACGGTCAACTGGAAGACAGGAACTATTCTGTTCGGACGCTGCCAATGCGTCAAGAATCCATTTCCACTTCCCGACGCAGATCCCGACGATCCCTGGGATGAACTTGAAGACGGTGATCGAATTTTCGCTGTTAACATGGAAGAAGAATACGAGATCCGCGCCGTACATCACGCCAACGACCTCGCTGCCGCCGCTAACGCGGAGAAGCCCCAGAAAACCTTCGAAGAGATGGTACCTCCCGACTACCGCTCTTTCCGCGACTTGTTCTCGAAAGAGAACTTTGATGAACTCCCCGAACGAAAACCGTGGGACCACGCCATCGAGCTGATCCCAAACGCCAAGTCGACGCTCAACTGCAAGGTATACCCCTTGAACCGGAACGAACAGGAACAGCTCGACAAGTTCCTTGACGAGAATCTGGAGTCTGGTCGCATTCGCGACTCCAAGCCTCCCTTCGCTTCACCGTTCTTCTTCGTCAAGAAGAAGGACGGTTCTTTGCGTCCCGTTCAGGACTATCGTAAGCTGAACGAGATGACGATCAAGAACCGATACCCGCTCCCACTCATCTCGGAGCTCATCGACAAGCTTCAAGGGGCCAAGTACTTCTCGAAGCTCGACGTTCGTTGGGGATACAACAACGTCAGGATAAAGGAGGGTGACGAGGAGAAAGCCACCTTCCGCATGAACCGAGGCCTGTTCGAGCCCACCGTCATGTTCTTCGGGCTTACTAACTCGCCCGCGACCTTCCAATGGATGATGAACGACATCTTCAAAGATCTCATCTCCGAGGGAAAGGTAACGATATACCTCGACGACATCTTGATCTTCACCAAAGATCTCGACAAACACCGACGCATTGTACGATGAGTACTCCAACGCCTACGAGAGAACAAGTTGTTCCTCAAGGCAGAGAAATGCGAGTTCGAAGTACTCGAAACCGAGTACCTAGGAGTCATCATCAGCGAGGGATCCGTTCGCATGGACCCAGTCAAGCTCGCCGGGATAGCAGAATGGCCGACGCCAACGAAGAAAAAGGAACTCCAATCGTTCCTTGGATTCACCAACTTCTATCGCAAGTTCATCAAGAACTACTCGAAGGTGGTACGCGCTTTAACCCAGCTCACCAGTAAAGCAGAATGGACGTGGGGCGCAGCGCAGAACCAGGCGTTCCAACAGCTGAAGAAGCAAATGGCTGAGGATGTCATCCTCGCCATCCCAGACAAGGACGGACGCTTCAGAGTAGAAGCAGACGTGAGCAACGGAGCCGTCGGCGCCGTACTCAGCCAAGAACAAGACGGCAAGTGGAGGCCCGTAGCCTTCATGTCCAAGGCGCTCACGCAGACCGAGCGCAACTACGAAATCTACGACAAAGAGTTGCTAGCGATCATGCTCGCGCTCAGCGAATGGCGCCATTACCTCATGGGCGCAGCACAGGACGTGGAGATCTGGACAGATCACCAGAACCTACAGTACTTCCGCAAGCCGCAGAAGCTGAACAGACGACAAGCGCGCTGGGTAACAGAGTTGGCAGAATACCACTTTGTACTCAAGCACAAACCCGGCACTGCCAACGTCAAAGCGGATCTCCTCAGTCGCCGTGTCGACCACGACCAAGGCGAAGATGACAATGGCGACATCGTAGTATTGTCCCCTGAACACTTCCGGGCTATGATCATGCCCACGACAGCGGACGCCAACTCACGAGTCATGGAAATTACGCGTCAGAAGGAACTCTGGGACAAAGGCATCGCCACGTCCCTCGAGCACGAACGAGGAATCACAGAGAAGGACGGTATCCTATACTACCAGGACCGTATCTACGTTCCCCAGCATCGGGCTGTTCGAGGCGAGATCATCGCTCGCAGCCACGATCACATCACCGCCGGACATCCCGGAGTCGCCAAGACCAGTGAACTCATTCTACGCGAGTACTGGTGGCCGAAGCTGAAGAAAGACGTCGAAGCGTACATTGCCGGCTGCGAAACTTGTCAAAGAACCAAGTCCAGCAACCAAGCCAAGGCAGCACCTCTCCACCCGAACGCTATCCCCACGGAGCCGTGGACCCACATCTCTGTCGACATGATCACCGGACTTCCAGAGTCCAACGGATACGACGCGCTATTAGTCGTAGTAGATCGATTCTCCAAGGGCGTTATCTTCGTACCTTGCAACAAGGATCTCTCAGCCGAGGGATGGGCTCGCATTCTTCGCGATCACGTATATGCACGACATGGCATGCCAAAGGTTGTCATATCCGACAGAGGACCACAGTTCGTGTCCAAGTTCATGACCGAACTCTACCGAATGCTCGACATCAAGCAGAATGCTAGCACTGCGTTCCACCCGCAGACCGATGGACAGACAGAGCGAGTCAACCAGGAGGTAGAAAAGTATCTTCGGATCTTTATCAATCACCAACAAGACGACTGGGCCGACTGGCTCCCCATCGCAGAGTTCGCGCATAACAACCGCGTTCACTCCGCCACCGGTAAAAGCCCGTTCATGGTAATGTACGGCCGAAACCCCCGAATCCTTCCCGACTCCCCGCGCACGCCAAACGCTGAGGTACCCGCTGCCACCGACTTCTCCGAAGCCATGGCAAAGATCCACAAGGAAACTGAGGAAGCATTAGAAGCTGCCACAGGACGAATGAAGAAGCAAGCCGACAAGCATAGAAGGAATGCCGTCGACTACCAACCCGGAGATCGCGTATGGCTCGACTCTACGAATCTCCACCTCCCGCGACCAAAGAAGAAGCTCGACGACAAACGAGTTGGTCCCTTCGAAATCATCGACAAAGCCAGCGCGTCCGCGTACAAGCTACGACTCCCGCCACACTGGAAGATCCACCCGCGTTTCAACGAGAAACTGTTGACCCCGTACACTCCCCCGGTGTTCCCCAATCAGGAACAGCCTCCCCCGCCTCCTCCGGATCTCATCGAAGACGAAGAACAATACGAGATCGAGGAGATCCTCGACTCCAAGTCGTCCAAAGTTCGAGGACGACGCGGACAACCATCGAAGACGGTCATCCACTACTTCATCAAGTGGGTCGGCTGGACACGGGAGCACAATTCCTGGGTTCACGAGATAGACATGGGCAACGCAAAAGAAGCGATTGCCGACTACGAGAAGAAAGCCAAGCAAAAACAAGGCCAGGCCATACGAGAAATCGTAACGAAACCTCGTTCTCCCCTCGCAATGGTGCTCGATCACGAGTACACACCTGACGGAGACGTACGATACCTCGCTCAACGTGAAGACGGGACTCAGAAATGGGTTCTAAATCCCGATGTCACCCTCTGGGAGAAATACCTAGAAGAGTATTGGAGTTCACAATACGACTCACAACTCGACGTTCCGCCCGAATTGTACTATGAGCGTTAGGCAGTCGGGACGTCTGCCTTAACGAGAGGGTAATGTTACGATTTTTCCATTTTCCTTATCTTATCTCTTGAGCGCCTATCTAATCATATCTTATCTTCGGCGCTCATCGCTTATCTACGGATACCGGACCGGATCGCGTCATGGTCACCACGTTTATATCGGACGACTTCAGTTCCTTTACTACGGCTCACGATACTCGCTCGCCTAGCACGACTTCTCTTACGTTTGACGAACCGTTACCTTGCGGTAACCATGGACATTGATCTATTCTTAGCATACGACGTTTAGTATATAAGTAGTATAGTTCTCGACTGTATATCCTTAGTCTCGAACTAAAGTTTATCTTACTTTGCCAATACCGCGATTAGCACCAATTGACTAAGCGCTAATACGAGTGATTGACCGAATGCGAGTCAGCTCTATTACGCCTTACGTTAATAAGGTCACGTGTCAGGCAGAGCCTAACAACGCACTGGAACATTTATTAGAGGATAACAAGTTCGTATATACAGATGACAATTGTATCACCTTCCAAAGGCTAAGTACTGCAGCTGCTGAACAGTGAGTTTCACCTTACCAATCATGATTTGAGCCGCCTGACCCAACTTGGCGATAGGTCACGTCCTTCTTTGAAAGTATCTCCCACTATGTTTCGCCCTGGTCAGCTTGTTAATGTCGGTGTATCGTTTCGACTGTTTAAGAACGCGGACGACAAGTTGATTTTCTTACCACATCTGGATTATATCGGCATGGTTTCAGGTGAAGGCTTCAAGGTATTTGATTGTCCCTCAAGGTTACCACAACGACTCAATTCGCTTAGGTAATTGACTCTCAAAGGTATTCGTCGAACCAGAACGTACCTACAAGGGGACCTGCTAAGCAGAAGAAATATTTTTCGAACTTAGAAACGAAGGAACAAAAACAGCCCAGTGCAGTCGACATGGTTACTTCGTCATTTGAAGGGCAAGTTCTGAGAGATGATGGCAACAGAATGGAAGAGGATAGGTAGTTAGCAGTTACTACTGAGCTTGCTGTCGCACTTTTATCCAAGTATGATTGTGTACTCTGCTGAACAGTTACGTGCAACAATTAAGAAGGTAAATAAATAGCAACATGTGCCACACCACGCCTGACGAGATTGCAATTCCCTTCGCTATGTACGTGCCGTAGTCTTCCTCTTTCCACTTGTCCGTCATAATCGAACATGCCATCGCGTAGAATCAATCTAGAAAAAAAATGATTCCCAGTGTGATATATGATAGTTGACAGCCGGTAATGTAGAATCAAATCGTTAACTGGTACCCTGATGTCCGCAGCCAACACGGTACTCGTGCCGTATTCATGATAGATTCCTATTGCAATAAAAGGCAGAGGTTCAGCAAACACTACACTTACCTCAGAGTGTCCTCGACACGCCAATCCATGCGCCATAAAGTTTTGCTGAAGAACAGAAGCATGTGGGGATGCTTGCAATCCATAATAGCGCAGGTTGCAGTGTAGCCAATCTTTGCAAGACACACTGTGGCTGTCATCTTCTGTTTTTCCTGATCCGGTCCAAGAGAGAGGTCCGCACGCGTAGTTAAACCTTGTTTTTGCCATTGGTGTTGAAAAATGACATCCTGCCATGCAACGGACCAGAGGCATCACATCGAAACTGTCCGTATTCATGTAAAGAGAAATCAAATCAGTCATACTGGTCATCTGGGACCCACAGCGTGGAAATGATAAGGAGTCTGCATTGAATAGCAGCTCACGGAGGCTATCACAGGCTTTATCCAAATGCCGACTATCAACGGTAACAGATGCAGGAGGTATCTGTTCAAACAAGGCACAGGTGGCGAGAGGAACCAGACCTTTGGCCAAACACCATCGCCACGCTTGATTTTGTTCTCGATAGCTATAGTAAAGAGAAGTGAGAAACGAATCATAAGCACAAGACCAGTCCGTAGAGTTCCATTTGTTTCCAAACAGAGTCAACGTAGTCGACGTCGTTGATTCAGAAACAACATTCGGCTTCTTGTTCTTGTTCGGGACCACCGGACCGGAGTCTGTTGTCCACTTCCTCTTCGCAGTCTTAGCCCTGGCGTTCGCTTTGATCGGATCATAGCTCACCCTGTATGGCATTGATGCCACAGCGGATGGTTGAACTGCAACAGCTGTTCCAAAGCCGTACCTTGTAGCGGTCACCAAGGCCATGGCATCTAGGCAACTCATCTCATTTACAAGAGGTTGGGGTAGCATCGGTTTGTTCAAGTTCGCCATCATCACGCGTTCCACAAGATACAACCCTTCTCTGGACTGCGCCCTTGAAGCAGCGACATATGCGGCAAAACCACCTTCATGGAGGTAGGCTAAAACACTTATCATTGTCTGGCCCTGAGCCACTTGACCAGTCAAAGCAAAGCCAGGTTGAAAGGGAAGTTGCTCTCTTGTCACCCGGACGTTGTCATACTCACCTTCAGCGTTTTTGATTTTTTCGTTGAAGTGCCATGTTGTAGGTTTGATGGGGAAACAATTCGGTGGAATTCCATCAAGTTCAATACCACAGTTAGGAAACTCAACGAGTGCGCAAGTGGTGTACTGCTTCCCATGCGGATCAATAGCCATTTGTAAGTGGCGCAAGATACCTTGTGCTCCATTTGTCACCTTCAAGTCAGTGGATATGTTACGACTCCACAAGATTACCGGCATCCCTATGTAGAATGGTATGTAACTGGGCAGTGATCCCTTACTTTGCAAAGCAGACGTATCTCGATTAAGCAAATCGTCTCTTAGTTCTGCAGGCACAACATGACCATCAATTTTATCCATTGCAGCGCAAGTAATTAGCTTGCCCTGAATGCAATCAGACATTGCCTTGTATGAGTTTATAGCATGCCACAAAAGGTTGGTATGAACAACAGCAACAGATCGTGTTTGTTTCATGTCTATACCATTAGGTTCTTCTTCTGATTTAATAACTCTGCTGTTGAACAGCCTAGCATTGTCTTCAGTACATTGCCTTGTCCGCAATCTTTGGACAGCCACTGCATACTCTGGGTCCCCTTCCATTCTTTGCTGCTGATGTAGGCTTACGACTTCATTGACAGACTCCCACGCCATTTTGCCAAGGCACTTATTCAAGTTCTTATCATCGACTGCTGTATGATACTTGATTTCCGAGTACATCAGGGAGCCTCTGACTGGTGGAAACTGGTATAAGTCCCCACAAAAGATCACGATCATCCCTCCAAACCACCAGTTTAGCCGATCTTTGCTGTAACGACATCCAGCATCAATCTCAGGACATAACTCTAGCTGTAAGAGCGAAATTTCATCGATAATGAGAACTTCAACATCTTTGAATGTCTCTCGCAGCTTCCTACAGGTGGCCTTGGACAGTGTCACAGAGTATGTCTCCTTATCCGCCATTGACCTGTTGTTGTGTTGATTTGAGCGGTCGCAAATTTTTATTCCGAATGCTTTGTGCACTGTGAGGCCATCATTCAGGGCAGCTGCAGACCCTGTAGGTGCTATAAACCTTACCACGTGACTGTACCCGAACATGTCCATCACATCACACAGTGCCTTGATAACGTGAGTCTTACCGGTTCCTCCAGGTCCAGTGAGAAACATACGCAACGGAAATGGCTCAGGCTCGCTGCTGTCGGTGAGTACCCCTGCTTTATGAATGTATCTGCCATGATCCTGAATGCAATTTCTTGCTCGGTATTCAGCTTGAATTTCTGAACAGTGTCATTTAACAACTCTGCAGGTCTTTTCATCTCCTTTTTTTCTCCAATAGTTGATCTGACATCCCCCTCATCCGCTCTGCTCCAGCTAGTGTCTGCATTTTCGCCTGGGTTGGCAAAGTCCATAGCTGTGTTACGCACATCAGCCGTCGTTTGCTCATTACCTGCAGCATTGATTCTATTTGCAGCTATAACATTCTCTTTTCGGGTAATTTGTGCCTGCCACTGGTCATACATCAAAGTTGTTATCTTCAAATCTCATAGCAGTGGGTCAACCTCGGCTACTTCCACAGACGTGGCAGGAGCAAACCAATTCAACTCTGCGAGCTTCATTAACTGGTAATGCGCCTTGTTTTCTTGTTGTGCCATTTTTAATGTTTTCTCTGGGAGCTCGACTAGGTCATCCAAACCATGCTGCGAGTAAATATTAGTCAAGAGTTGTGAGTCTCTGAACATTTGTGCTCTCTTTCTCTGCTGTTCCGCATCTCTTTCATCCTCACATTCATGCATTGCTTCCCAGTTTTGCATCCTGCATGTGGCCGCTTCTGCAAATTGGTATGTTTCGAAAACTGATTGAATTGACTCTCCGCTTTCAATCAGAGGAATTTCCACATGGAACGGCTTGAAATGGCCCAGCATGAAAGCAGTGTAGCAGGGGTCGGTCATCCGAGGTAGCTTGTGGCCAACAATGTGAGGCACTGTCTTGGTAAGGTACCTTGACTCATACTCCATGGTATGCTCAACAATTTGATGAGTTTTATGCAGATCATATCCGGGCACAAAAAGATATCGTGGCATCTTAGTGATGAATGACCCTGTTGTGTAACTGGAGAGATTTTTCCATCGCTCCACCTCTTTTCATTCCACTCTGAACCGAAACACGAAATCGTAAAATGAAATGTGATGTAGCTCGAGGCTGCGATGGAGGTAGTCGCTGAACTGACAACGGTGGACAAGCTCCCCTTTGGTGTTAACATGCATGGTCACGTAAGTATCTTCTACTAATTCTTCTTCACTATTAACCTCCGTATGCCAGGGCCAATTGCTCTTAACATAATGCATGCAAGCACCAGACATCATGGGCACGGTAGCATGGGAAGAAAACATTTCTTTTTGACCCCGTAAAACATGAGCAGCCTGTTGCACATGCACTTGATGCTGTTTGGCAAACTGTGAGAAACACTTGTGGAGTATTGTCCATGCATGAACTTGAGGATCATCTTCAAGCATCGTAGTGTGGGCTCGCATTACAGCGGAAGCCATAAGCGTCAACATTTCGTATGTTTTCACGCTCATCTTTGTTATATAATCAGTGATATAGAACATCGCCGCTTTGCATGATCTACCAGATAAGATACAGCGCAAATCATGATTGAATCGGCAGAAAACGAGTACCCACTCATTGTAATAGTTTACCATTTGGTCTCGGCATGCCAAAATGACTGACTTCATTTCTTTGTTGAAGTAGGATTCTGTTGCGAAATCATGCGGAAACTGGAACCTACAGGTATTGTGTCCATACTTCTTGCATACTTGTTTGTGTTTATGCCTCTGCAATTGCTCACCACAGTGTTTAACATCTTCCTCAAAATGTCGCAAGAAAACTGCAAGTTCTTCTTCCGTCGCGTCAGGCCCAGGAACATGTGGCGTGGTTTCAGTTCTTGGATCACTTTCAGCATCGAATGGCAAGTCCATCGGAAGATCGTGACGGATCATGTCATCAAACAAGTCAAAGAACCGTTTCTGAAACTCCTCTGACTCTGCCATTTTCTTGTGCACATCCGCAGGATTCAGGCCTCCGTACAAAGTAATCAGAAAATGCATGTGGTATGTCCCCCGCTCTGTGAGTTCTCCCATGCCATAAAATGATCTGATATGGCCTAACAGACCGCCCTTCTCTGTAGACCTTTTCTTCTCGAAATCCCAACCAAACAAATATTCCATAACGGAGCGAACTGAGAAGTTAAAGAAGTCCAAAGCGGCTATGGGATCTTCTGCCAGTCGCATTCCTTGCTTAACGGATTTGACCATTTCCAGCATGCTAACATCAAGATCAATAGTCTCGTCACCCCACATCAGCTGAAACAGTGGACTATGCGACGGATTGGGATTAGCTGTGAAAAACAAGTGAGGTACACCGAAATGCCCGATGTAGGACCTAATCTCGTTGCGATACATAATTTTCGAAGCTTCGGAACCACTGACTTTTGCTGCAATAGTTTTGATTTGACTTAGCAAGGTAAATACTCTTTTCTGTTCCGAGGTCAACGACTGAATGCTCCCTTCCTGTTCTAGGTGTGCAGTGACATCGAGGAGTGTCTGTGGCTGCACGTCAACGATTTCCCTCGCCATGGTATCAAAGTTAGTGCTTCCAACAGCGAAGTGGGTGTGAAGGTGAATTTGGCGGCGCTGATATATGTTTAGAGCGACAAAAATGAAAGAATTGTGCCTCCTAAAAGACCGGTCCGCTATATCCAGATAATAGTTTGCCTGCTTTTGAAAGGAAACAGTGACCTTTCGGTCTGGTTCCTCAAATCCTCCAAGACCATAAGGAAACAAGGTAGGAAACATTCCCATCATAAGCTTTGGATTGTTATACTCATTCACAGGAGCTTCACTGCAAAAAATGGTCAAATCAGGTTTCTTGCTCGGATGAACCACCAAATTCCTTAAAGCCGCAGCAGTAAAAGTATGTCCCTGCACCTTAACAGACTCAACATCTGAAACACCCATCTGTTCTAGCAAAGTCATTTCATGACCTTCATCCATTGCATCTTGAGCGGCCTCACCGGCAAAGTGCTGTTCAAAACCAGCAGTCTCTTCTTCAAACATAATATCAGCTTCTTCTTGTGTCCGCTCCTCATTTATAACCCACGCTTCTAAGCCTGGGATAATATCATTGTCTGCATACATATTGAGATGTTCCTCACAAAGTCTGATTGTCTCGTACAAGGGGTTGTTTTTTGACAACCACATCAAAAATCGCCATACTTTGTCTTTTTGTATCTTGTATATGGTGCTTAAGCAAGACTTGATCGACCACTTCGGTCCCACAAACACAACACCTAGTAAATCATTGACATCTGCAGGTGTCCGCGGCAAGACAGTAGCTGTAGAAACAATGTTCAAATCGTGAGCACAAGTGTTACCATGGAACACTCTTGGCTGACTTTTATCAGAAGCTTTGCCGTAGAGTCGAGAAACTTGGATAGTACAACAGTACACAGCACACACCATTTCTTCCACCCATGTCAGGTCAAGAAACTCTTCAGGGAGCAACCCTTGAAACATACGATTTCTCAACGCATACTTCGGCAAGGATCCAGATTCTAGGTGTCTCTCACACTCTACACAGACAATAAGTGTTCTATCAACCCAGCCAGCTTCATCCAACATGTACCTGGCCAGAACGGGATGATCAAGCGGTGTAACCCCCCGATCATTGTCTTCGAACCTCAAAAGGTGGAAATTTAGTCTCTTGCATACTTTCTCAATTTCATTCTCTTCATAGACATTTGTTTTGAGCAGGTCACTGCGTTTGAGTTCACGAGTACAAACAGCACAAGTTCGACTTTTGTTCCACTTCATGCCAGCTTGAAATCGCCGAGCACAGTCCAACTTAGTTTCCAAACTTACAGGCTCTGGCCAATTCTTCTCCACATTGTCAAAGTGCTTGGCAACATGAGCTGCAGCAGTGGCACGCATCGCTATATGGATGTTTCGTCTTTTCTCTATGCATTTTCTCCGGCGCATAGGAGGCATAACTGATGCACAAAGATCACGCCCGAATTCATGATCCATGACATCGCAAATGCTATAAAACGAGTTATAATCAACATCAGAGGTGTAGCAACTTAAAATGGTGCCTATGAGAGGTAAGGGTGCAACAAGAAGCTCATTCCATCGTTCCAGCATCGACACCTGCAGTGCTTCTCTCAACTCCACTCTAGGGGCTGATAACAAGCATTTTCGCCGAGAATGATGAACCATTTCCAGACACGGCTTCAACCGCGACAGAGAAATCGAGTTAACACGAGAGTTGAAGACAGTCTTGTCCAACTCGGGGTCCACATTGATGAGTTCACTGTTAACGAAACGAAGGTCACTTATGAACAAAGAATCACCAAACTGAGGATGAATTATGGCAGGAAACACTTTGTTGCCTAGCAATTGCTGAAAAAGGCGAAACGTAACCGCTTTTTGGCAAGAACTGTCCATTCGCAGCAAGGCTGTAGGGAGCATCAAGGACTTGTCTTCCATAACGGCGACCCGCCACGTGAAATCAACGAACTTGTCAACAACAAAATTCAGAACCTGGTCACGACGACGCTGATGACAGGGCACAGACATATACGACAAAACATTCCGGATACTAATGCCCTCGAAGCCATCAAGCAGTTGGTCTCTGGTCATATAAATCCAGGCTGAGTTGCACTGCTCCATACATGCTGCACAACAGCGGGGATGAAAGCCTGCGCTCTCAATAAAATTTCTTTGAAGACAGACTCTTTTATTTTCAATGAGATTCTCAACAATGAATACATCTTCAACATAATTGATGTGTGTACACTTCCAACCTAAATAGAAGCCGAAGCACTTTTCTAACCAAGTCGACACACCAGAAATTGTTTGAAAAACATCGCAATGGATTCCTGGGAAATACAAAGGGTCATAATACCGAGGGTACAAGGTGAAAAACTGCCTATCATCAATTTCAGGAACGTCCTCCTCCAGCAACACTCGGGGTAAACGGCATGGTAGCTTGTGCAAAATAAGGGACATGATAGTAATGCGCTGAATGCAAAAATGGGGAACGCAGAACATCATCACTGAGCAACAAGGTCGTCGTTGACGCCTACAACAAAGCTGTATGTGCGTGAGATGAGGTCAGTGCAGATAAGACGTCCTAAAGAAACAAAATAGCAAAATATGTTAGCATACACAATAAACAGAGAAGAGGGAAACATACTGTGGGAATAAGGAATACACTTTCATGTGGCAAATTGGAGAAGATGGCTCTTATATAGCTGAAGAGTCATCGCCGGCCTAAACGTATGGCAAAGACCTGTCTTAGACTTCTCGGAGAGTGTCGGTACACATTGTTTGGACCAGAAGATCATGTATGCAAAAACTAATTAAACCAAATAGCCCCTGCCAACACCCTATGGTGGGTGATCGGTCATGGAGCAAGTGATAAACACCCTCTCTATTCCTCTCTACTATCGGAAAGAATCAGGGATACCAATACCACCATCGTGGACGCGACTCTTCCCTTTATCTGGGAACGTTCTCCTCCATCAATTCTCTTCTTTCTACAATTAGCATGTACCTGTTGAGAATATGCCTACTTTGAGTAGAGTATTGATTCTAAGTACGCAACGAGGTCTGTACGTAGTAGGCGAGTTCGAGAATGAAAAGGTTCAATTTACCAAGAAGGATCCGATCGAGACATTAGCAAGCGCTAGGCATAGCTAAAGGTTCCGAAAAGTGCTTGGCGTAATTGGTAAGCGAGAGAATCAGCAAGTGCTTGGCATAACCGACTTCGTCACTCAGGTTCACACTAGGTCGTGGATTTCAAGAAGATAAATTGGATGCCCCTTGGGCATACTACAATCCTCGATATATATATTCTACGGCACAAATATTCTGGAAGGTAAATAACTAGGGAATATGCTAGAAGAGTATTGAAGGAAAGGGAAAGAAAAGAAAAGAAAAAGCAAGAAATTTCTATAGCCTACTCGATGATTAATACGGTGAATAGTCGGTGAGTGTTGATTAATGACATACGCCTGATATCCATAACATAGCCCCCCCAGTCAACAATTGCCAACTCAATCATCCAGGGACAAGTTTCCCATCTGCTCCATGATATCTTCGATAGCTGAGTCCTTCATTTCGACATCGGTGCTAGGGGTGACTGGAGTGGAGGAGGTAGCATTTTCGGCATAATTAGTGATGAGGCGAGGTAAGTCATTGAAGAAGGTCGTTCATGGGTACCACGGATCATACGGAAAGTGGATATATGTGGCTAAGTCAGGGTAGCTGGCCGGTGAGTAAGGGATGTAACACATGAGGGATTGCTCGTCGTCGGTGTAGTAGTGCATGGTGATCTCTTCAGCGGTGAGACCTCGACGGCGGCCTTCGGCTATGACGGTAGCAGGGGAGACATGGAATAAAAACTCGTCCCAGCTCATCCCCACAAATGCACCCCAATTGACACGAGCTTGGAATCCTTTCTTCACGCTGTAATTGATCCTCAAGGCTAGCCACATGATACAGCAGCATAGCCCCTGCTGGAAGACCCTGAGAGCGCTTCGAAGCTCATCGCGAGAGGGACGAGAGAGGGTGAGAAGGTAGTTGGGAAGGCAATGGAAGTGAGTGATGTCAATGTCCTTCATCAAGGAAATGCTGAGCTCCTCAAGTGCAGACTGAGGAATGGTAAGTGGGTGCTGAGACCATCCTGAGTATGGAGTGATATTGTGTGCGGCGGCCGTGACGATGTCTGAGAGTGTCTGAAGTACTGCCCATCCTGCTGACCTGAGCACGTAGGACGGCTTGTAGACGGTTTTGTCACCCTGTTTAGCGGCGACGATGTGGTTGTCGAGGTTGGTCAGGAAGGCGGTGTCATTTCTGAGGATGCTCTCGAAGAGGGCTAGGAGTACAGGGTGATGGACGGCTGCACGGAACGAATGGAGATAGTGGTTATGATTGAAGGTAATGATAGAACGTTGGGAAGACATTCTAAATGGATTCATTAGTGCCTGCCAATATATTAATAGATCGGTGCCTTGCCTGAGGAATAGTGCTGGTGTGCAGAATATGAAGTAGAGTGTAAGAGTAGTGAGTTAACTCAAGAGGGCTGGACCTTGAGTGGGGATTATTCTGCTCTTTGGCAGGGTTTTTATACTGTTTTTCACGGAAATTTTTGTTTGATATCCAAAGTAGTTGAACAAAGGATTGCGCCTGAACAAAGAAATGCCTATGCACAAAGGATTGTATTATTGAGCGACGGCGTAGTGTAGTTGAACGTCAAAATGAAGGTGCTATCGGTATGTCTTGGGGATGTCACCCATCAGTCAATTTTTGCTGATGCCGTGTTGGGTGCCTGTGATCGTAACCAGGCTTCTAATATTTGGGGCGCGTTCTGTAATTCCTCCTTTGTTTTCCATTCGTCTTCGTTCTCTGGCAGTCCTGCCCATCGCACTCTATACTTTTTGACACGACGGTGTTTTCCCAAGGTCTTAAACATCCTTTCTGCAACAATCCGTTCTACTTCAACTTCTGGGAGCTGCTCGAAATCCACTTGATTCAAGTGTTTAGTAGGCCTTTCACCTAATTCAGGTGGAGATTGCAAGTACTTTTCAAGATGCGCAATGTTGAGGATGGGATGAATACCGTACGATGCTGGTAGCCGCAATTGATAGGTTACCAGACTGATTTTCTTAATGATCTTGAAGGGTCCATCATATTTCATTAAGAGCTTCTTCCCTCACCCTCGGACGTCCTTCAGCAATTCTAGCGTGTGCGGATTCAGTACTACCCAGTGATGTGCTCGGTAACAGCGAGTGACAAAAGACTAGTGGGCGGAAATGATCTCCAACCAACACTAAACCTCTCACAACTCTACACTATCACCAATTGATTGAATTCGGGTGTTTCGAGTACGATAGAAGCACTCTGCAGACTTGATAATCAAGGGAGGTTGTTCAAAAGACAATTTATTCGTTACTAGTGAGTTTTACAAGTGTACTACTCGCACTAGTGGGGTGGGTAAGACACAATTGAATGAATGTGACTTGGTTTTGAGCTACTGCGCTTGCTGGGACTCCAACTGTTTGGACTATTGGCTCTCTTGGCCCTGTACTACTTCCTACAAGTGATCAACACTTGACTAGTTCGCACTCTTGGCTTACTAGTGGCACTCTAGCTTACTAGTGGCACTCTTGGCCTAAGAATAATACTTTAACTTCGAGAAACTGCAAGAACTAACTTTGGAGCACTCTTGGCCTTTGCAGGACACAATAGTAGACTCAAAGGGACTTCAATTCACTCAATACTATAGGTAACTTAGCAACTAGTAGTCGCTTCATTTGAGGTTAAGCACAAAAGCCTTTAATTGGGGCACTAGATACTGACTAGTAGGTCTCAATCGCAGGGATGGCGTTGCCTGTCCGTGCGAGTGGCTATTCTACTACTTATATACTGTAAAGAAAGGTACAAAGTGACACAAACAGCTACACTAGTGGGGTATTTTCGGTACTGATTTCTTGGCTAGGCCCGAAAGATCGCACATAAACACGCAATAGTCGGTCTAGAAATTACTATTGGACGACTAGTGAGCCACGGAGCTCAGCCAGCGGTTTAATCTCGCATTCTTGACCCAGCAACGCGCCACTAGCACCGGAGATGAACGACTAGCCACAGCCTCGTGCTCACAACCGTAGTCGGCCATGATCGAAAGTGCAGCCGGGCTATACTAGTACTGATCGTAATAGATCTGATCGCACTAGTCAGATCTGGGTGTAACGTTAATCCATTGTTAATTCATTTCTAAGTCCTGCTTCGAGATTGCTGCGTGACTAGTTAACCTGACTTAGGCATTTCTGCCCCGATCGGTCTGCTAGTGACTGAACTTCACGAGATCTGTGTATTTTGCTTCTTGTTTGGTGTGCTAGTCGCGTTACTCGTCTACTAGTGGTCTTATATTAATTAGTCCGGCTAGTATTCAAGTCACTAGTATGGCCGGCTGGTAGATTTGACCCACTAGTGGTATCACATCTAAGTCCTGGCTTCACTAGTCGCATACTGCTGTGACTATCAGCTTGAAGCCTCAGCTATAGTCCTTTTATTATCACTAGTACAGGATAGATATGCAATTGTATTGTTACAAAATCGCAAAATCTAGGTGTGAAAGCGTAGACGGCATATCACCAGTCTCCTTCGTCGAATTCTGACATTAATCTTCCTTGGTTGTAGTGCTTTTGCTGATGAGCTTGACTCAGTTTCAAGGCCTCCTTGGCTCACGTTTGTTCGGCCTCAAATTGTTCGACCATGTCAATCGCCTTGTCATTCTCATGAGCGAGATGCATGTCATCTGTCCTTCTGCCTGCTGCTATGGTATCACCAAGTGAACGCGGAATATACTTGGGCATGGTCAATAAGGAAGACCCGGTAGTCGGAACGAAGCCATAGAGCAAATAGGCTGGTGCATATCCAGTGCTCGTATGTGGCGTCGAATTGTATGATAATGCTAATCCATTCAGGTACTGATCCCAGTCATCCCTTTCCAGTCCAATGTAAGCCCTTAGTGCTATTTCCAGTCCTTGATTTAATATCTCCATCTGTCCATCAGCTTGTGGATGGTGCGCTGTAGTCAAGGCTCGTTTCATTCCCATGAGCTTACATATTTCCTTCCAAAAGCTATGTCGCCACCTAGAGTCACGGTCAGTAATGACCTGAGAAGGGATCCCGAACTTGGAGATGACATGTTCAAAGAATAGATGAGCAGTGGCATCTTCGGTGATCGTGGTGGCGCAGGGAATGAAAATTGTGTACTTGGTGAGCTTATCAATGATCACCAGAATATTGTCATGTCCTGATGCGTTTGGCAGTTCCGGGATGAAATCCATAGACACTATCTCAAATGGATGAGTAGGGATAGGAATAGGTTGGAGTAGTCCGACAGGACCATGGTGTCGAGGTTTTGTTTTTTGGCAAATGTCGCAGGTACTTACGTATTTTTTTAGGTCGCGAGACATGCCTGGCCAATAGTGAGTTGCAGCCAGCTGATTATAGCACTTGTGGTACCCCCCGTGCACTGACTCAGTGAGCAAATTATGAATTTGATCCATAATACTGATTCATAATGACTGAGGGACGCAGAGACGATTGTTCCCATTGTAATCCTCGAAGTAGAGTAAGCCTTCATCTGAGTAATAGTATTGGGGAAACTGTGGCGTGAGATGAGCTTTGGGGTCTTGTAGCGACATGAGGACCTCGGAAAAGTGAGGATCATCTGAGTAACCCTTTCTCCATTCTTCTATTTCTTCCGAGGCTAATCCAACAAGGAGAGAATACGATCAAGCACTGCAAATACGAGTTGATCCTATGACGTCTGAGCCATGCACCAAAGGGATATCCCCTAGTTCAACAGCAAAATCTTCCTGTACAGGCTTCTCGGAAGCGATAAATTTAGAACCTACAGTGAGGAGTTTCTCTTCGAAGTTAGCTCCCAACTCTTGAAACATGTTACGCATAGGATCGCCTTCTAGGTTTGGTTTTGACAAATCTACAGGCATGGTACCATCTGATAGAGGACCGTCTTGAGGTGGAAGACGCCGTTGTAGCCATGAGATGGGATCGACGTTTGAATGGACACGTCCTGCTCGATGGATTATATGTAGGTTTGGATATGCTGCGAATATTGTTCCCCAGGTTAGAAGACATCGGTTGACATTCTGAAAGGTATGGCTCCAGGTAAGAGTGGCATGGTCAGTGATAGCGAGTATTTGTTCACCCTCAATATACAGTTGGAATTTGATTAATGCTTCTTTGAGTGTGAGGGCTTCGCGTTCCATGGGAGAGTAGTTTCTCTCTGCCGATTTTAATACATGAGACCAATAGCAAATGACATGCTCCACATAAACTATGGTGTCCTCAAATTCCATAGCCCAGTTCCCCGGTACAGGCACATCATTAAACTCCTTGGAAATGCAAGCAACTAGCTGAGGTATGGGTTCCTTCTTGTCAAAAGCACTCTTCAAACGATCATACATACGAGTCCCTTTCAAATCTCGTATGGATATGGGTTGAACTTGTTGGAGAATTCCCACGAGCCCGTAGTCGCAAGCATCAGTGTACACATGGTAAGCTAGTCCCCGAGTTGCATATCCCCTTACTGGTGCATTAGACAAGACTTGTTTTCCCAAGTTGAAAGCTTCATCATGTAATTCCATCCATTTCCAAGGGGTTCCTTTCTTCAATAATTGGAACAACGGGTGCGCAATCCAGGCATAGAAAGGGACATAAGCTGAAAAATATACCATCATGCCAAGGAATGTCTGGAGCTCATGTACGTTGCGTGGGGTTTCTAGCATCATTATAGCCTCAACCTTTTCTCGGTGAGTGGACATGCCGAGGCAAGATACTTTCTGCCCTAAAAGGAGCAATGATTGGTACGCAAAATGACATTTCGGGAGCGATAAGGTTATTCCCAACCCCTTGATTGCCTTGAGTACCCTGTCGACATGTTGCAAATGATCCTCAAAGGAAGAGGAGAAGATAACGATATCGTTGATATACACTAAGGCAAATATCCACAAGAATGGTGCAAGAATGTTCTGCATGACCTATTGAAAAATGCTAGGTCCATTCCGATATCTGAAGGGCATTCTGGTGAATTGCCATAACCCCCTATGACAGCAAAATGCAAGCTTCTCTCGGGAATTCTCGTGTACTATCAACTGAGTGAATCCTGATAGTGCATCTAAGGTCATAAGCCATTGAGATCCACTAAGAGCTTGCATTATATCGTCTTGTTTTGGAAGTGGAAACTCATCAGGGATGACTACCGAGTTAAGCCTTCAATAATCAATAACCATACGAGGTTTATTATTACGATACACTATGAAAGCCGGCGCTGCCCAGGGACTTTCGGAAGACTCTATTACTCCTAGCTGGATCCAGGAATCGATTTGCTTGTCCATTACCTCACAATTTACAGGTGAAACAGGAAAGGGCGGCAGTGAAACAGGTTGAGCTTCTGGCTTGAGTCGTATTTCTACTCTGTTACGATTTTTCCATTTTCCTTATCTTATCTCTCGAGCGCCTATCTAATCTCATCTTATCTCCGGCACTCATCACTTATCAATGGATACCAGACCAACTGTGTCATGACTTGCGTCATCACCACAACTATAACGAATGACTTCAGGACCTTTGCTACAACTCGTGACCATCGCTCACCTAGCATGACTTCTCTTACATTTACCACATTGTTACCACATGATGAACACGTATCGAGGCTATTATTAGACAATCCACATATAGTATATAAGTAGCGTAGTTCTCGCTGTATATTCCCCAGTCTTGAACTAAAGTTTATCTTACCTTGCCAATACCATGATTAGCACCAATTGACTATACGCTAGTACGAGTGATTGTCCGAACGCGAGACAGCTCTACTGTGCTTTACATTAATAAGGTCACGTGTCAGGCTAGGCCTAACAATTAGTTCGAGACTTCCCTTCTCTTTCTTCAACCGCCATCGCCGTGTCGAAAGAGACCCATGAACCCAGACGACTACACCATCACCATCACTGCAGCAGTAGGAGGAGCACTTCTTCTTTCCCTTCTCATAGGGCTATTAGTCCTAGCCTACGAGGAAAGCATCCGACGCTTCCTAGGCATCCAACGATACCCCGTTCCACGACAATACCCCTTTCTCCCCGCACGATATGTCACACCCTACAAGCAGCGCTGGGCGCCGCAACCGATTCAGCGCCGCGCCACGGGATTTGAGCCTGGACAAGAGCACACTAGAAGACGCTCGTTCGCACCTCCCGCCCCCACCCCTACCTCCTCGACCGAGTTTCCTCCACATAGGGAGGAACCCAGAAACGCAACCCCAGGTCCCAGCCAGCCACGACGAACCCCTCCCCCTCATCCATCCATGGCCGAGGAATACAGCGACATCCTTCGCCAGTTCTTCCGAACCCCATCCCCCGCCCCCCCCTATGAGGTACGCTACGAGCCCCTCCAACACCCAGAGAGGATACTGGTATCCTCAGAACCTCGTCCCCAGGTACCTAGTCCCCGTCCCCACACACCCCAACACGGCGACCCTTTCCCAGGGGCCGCTGTTAATAGATTTCAGCGAATCCCCATGAGTCAATTCCCGCCCGATGAATCGTCCAGCGACTCCGGTTCCCTGGACGGTCTCGCCGAGCTCTTCAAGCAGCAAGACAGAGAGGAGCAGCGGCAGCTTACCGCCGAGATCCCTGTCGCCGACCAGCGACTACCAGACCCCAACCGACAGTCGGTCCCTGTCAACGTCCCCGATCCCCTCGAATGAGAGGTTGAGATCACCGTTTCCCATCCCCGCCTCAATGACGATCCCCTCAATGCTGATGGAGAGGATTACCTCTGGCCTAACCTTGCCCCCATCGACGTCGAAATCCTCAGCCCCATATGAGCAAAGGCCTGGATGATCCGACAGCGTGATGTGGACAGCCATGCCAGACCCCTCGGAGGTCCAACCCGTCCTGACATGGACAACTACCTTGCCGAGGTATCAGGGGATCATATCCCCTTTTTTGGCAACACCCATGCGGCCATCAGGGCCAGGATATTTGCTAATAGGGAGCGAACACTATACCCCCCGCACGCTGGCCCCACCCTTTTCAGGCTACGCGACCGAACCCCCGATGAGCAACGAATGCTCAAAAGGGACCTCCTCACACTCGCCCAGTGCTTGGGCAACCGCCCCGACCTGGACGACCCCGACTTCAAATGCGACGTTTGAAGTCTTCAACTATAACAACAAGACCTTCGGCGGTTACACTGCCGAAGCCCAGACTTGGGATGGTTACACGGTCCCAGTCAACAAGCCCTATCAATTTCCCTACTCACCGCCCTGCAACGCCTTCGGGCGACCCTGACAACTGCCTCAGGGAGGTGATCCACAATACCCCGCCCAATACAAGGGCCCAAGGACAAGCTTCCTCCTAGGGGGAGCCAACGAAGGAGCAGGAGGCTCCAATGACAACCAGGAGGGAGGGTCTAACGACCCACCTCGACCTAGTTCGGCCGATCAAAAGAGGGCCGACGTGCGACTCCGGTCTGAGGAGAAGCGCCAGCGAGCCCGTCAGCTCAGACGGGAATACGAGGCCGCCCAAGACGAGGCAATCGGCTTCGACAAGGTCTGGAACTTCAACGTTCCCCTCCCAGACAATGACAATGACAAGGGGAAAGGACCCCCTCGGGGACGTCCCCCTATCCCCAATCCCCAGCGACCGCTACTCTGTTCCCCGCCCTCCCCCCAGCAAAGGGAGGAAATACCCAATGCCACAACCAGTAGGCGAGGCCCCCCTTGATGCTGCCTACCTCGGGATCAAGCCGATCCTGATGCAGCCCCCGAAGCCATTCAAGGGGGCTCACGATGACATTGAGCGATTCGTTGGCGACTGCCTCGCCTACTTCGAGGCCTTCGCCATGTACTTCACACTCGACTCCCAAACCATCACCTTCGCTGCCTCCTACTTTGAAGGCTCCGCCAAAGACTGGTGGGTGTACAAGCGCCCGGAGTTCTAGGCCTCCAACATGTACCCCGCCCGATTCCAGTACCCAACATGGCCAGAATTCGTCATGATGATTGAGGAACGCTTCCGGGACCCCGCCTCTGAGGCAGTCCACGAGCGGAAGATGTTCAAGTTGAAGATGGGAAAGCTCCCCGCTACCCAGTACTTCTACGAGCTCAAACGAGAGGCCAAGCTAGCGGGAAGGAGGAATGATGAGAGCGAGCGAGGAGTGCTCGTCAAGGCCATGCGACTCGGACTCCCCGACTCGTACACCAATATCATCGCCAACATCGGCAAAGACATCCTGGAGACATACCCGGAATGGAAGGCGCGCATCTGTGTCATGTACAACGAACGCCAGAAGAAATGAGCATTCGACCAAGGCACAGGAGTAAGCCGGGAATCGCGCCCCACACCAAAACCCACTACCACCCCCAGCAGCTACGCAAAAGCAGCAGGGGGCGCGACAAGTTCGTTGTCGGGCAAACCAACGAGCAGTGGAACGAGCTCCACAGGCCACAACTCAGGGGGGAGATGGACGACGCACGCTGGAGAAGGGCTGCTGATGGACATCAGTGAGATGCGTAGCAAAGGGCTATGCTTCCGATGCCACAAGCACGGGCACCTAAGCAAGGACTGCCCCGACAAGAAGATGCACCGAGATATCCGGTTACTACAAGCTAGTGAACCGGTGACGGAAAGCAAGGTCGAAGAGGTGAAGGAGGAGGTAAAAGCAGCGGCGGTCTAGGGTCCGATTCTCCTACGATCGCCAAGGACTTATATACTGGTGGTGCGCTCTCGTCTTTTGCTGGCCGGACTTATCCCACATTTTTAGAAACCTATGTTTTACTTACCGCACATTCGAATATACCCCAGGGAAAGTATACCCCCGGTTCCGCTCTTAACGTCTCCAGCATGACTAGCACCCCAGTTTTAGAATCCACCAACCGATACGCCCTTCTCGACATCGAAGGACATGACAACGACAACGATAACGACGATCTGGCCTCAATCGCCTCTTCAATCGAGGAGGGGGACATGGCCGTTAACCCCCATGGCGCTTCACAACCTGAAGCTAACCGTCTATCAAGTAGCTCACGACGGGAAACCCGACGAGCAAAAGATACCGACTGACAAGTCACCCACCATAGTGACATCCGCCATAACGACTAGCTCTGCTAGATCGGACAGGGCATGGGACAAGTTGAAATACACCCCCTGTGATAAAGCGGCTCCCGCAACCTGCGATCACCCTAACCGGGATCAAGGGCTCACCCGAGTGTTGGAGAATACTGCAAGGATTCCGACGACAACTCCGATGAGTACGAGGGCTGTGGTTCGCCCTGGGATGGGGATAAAAAGGCACACAGCGGAGAACTCGGATGGACAGGGGGAGACTGGTAATTCCGCATTCGCGGTTCAAGCCCAACCCGCCGTTCTCTTCAGAGACGGTCTTCCGACGACAAACCCTGACAGGGACCATAGCATCCTGCCCCTGAAGGAACAGGGAAGTGCCAAAGTGCAGAAGACGGCCGCAGGACAGGAAGTCGCTAGCGCCCAGGCGATAGAAAGGGGGCATCAGGTAACTATGATTGAAGTTCCTGACAAAGACGATGACACGGCTTACCAGATCTGGCTCGCCAAAGAACGAACCCCGATAGTAACCCTATCACCGATGACAACGACACCCCGAGCCCCTCCCACAGATGAGGGTCGGTGGTTTAAACCCTTCAAGGTTGATTGGACGCTTCGTGCCATTTGCGAAGCCCGAAACGACAACGCAGCTCAAGCTGCGCTCTTCGTGTGGACACACAAAGACCGTACTCCCGAGCTTACCCCCGAACTCCTCACCATGCTTTGACAAGGAGGAGAGATAGCCCGGGAGCAACTCTACCAGCTCCACGAACCGCCCCTCTACATCAGGCGGGCACGATCCAGTGAAAGGGACTTCACAATCGATGTCCAGCTGAACCCCTGTACAGGGACAAAAACTCTCCTAACGAGAGGGTTACTCAACAGTGGCTGCACGTCTAGTGCCATCAACCAACGATACGTCAAGGAGCATAACCTCGACACCCGAAAGATAGCCATGCCCATACGCGTCTACAACGCCGATGGAACCCGCAACTCAGCAGGGGACATCACCAAGTATGTGGAATGCCGAATGAAGATCGGCAACCACAGCGAGCGCATCGACTTTGCGGTCACGGACTTGGGGTCCAGAGATCTGTACCTCGGACACGATTGGTTGTGACATCATAATCCGACGGTCAACTGGAAGACAGGCACCATCCTATTCGGACGCTGCCAATGCGTCAAGAATCCCTTCCCACTCCCCGACGCAGACCCCGATGACCCATGGGATGAAGAGCTCAAAGACGGCGATCGCATTCTCACTGTCAACATGGAAGAAGAATGCGAGATCCGTGCCGTGCATCATGCCAACGACCTCGCTGCCGCTGCCAATGCAGAGAAGCCCCAAAAAACGTTCGAAGAGATGGTACCTCCCGACTACCGCTCTTTCCGAGACCTGTTCTCCAAGGAGAACTTTGACGAACTACCCGAATGCAAGCCATGGGATCACGCCATCGAGCTAATCCCAAACGCCAAGTCAACACTGGACTGCAAGGTCTACCCGTTGAACCGAAACGAGCAGGAACAACTCGACAAGTTCCTAGATGAGAATCTGGAGTCTGGTCGCATTCGTGATTCCAAATCTCCGTTCGCCTCACCGTTCTTCTTCGTCAAGAAGAAGGATGGTTCTTTACGTCCCGTTCAGGACTACAGGAAGCTGAACGAGATGATGATCAAGAACCGATATCCCCTTCTGCTCATCTCAGAGCTCATCGACAAACTCCAGGGAGCCAAGTACTTCTCGAAGCTCAACGTTCATTGGGGATACAACAATGTCAGGATCAAGGAGGGTGACGAGGAAAAAGCCGCCTTCCATACGAACTGGGGTCTCTTCGAACCCACCATCATGTTCTTCGGGCTCACCAATTTGCCTGCGACCTTCCAATGGATGATGAATGACATCTTTAAGGACCTCATCTCCAAAGGAAAAGTAACGATCTACCTTGACGATATTCTGATCTTCACCAAGGATCTCGACGAACACCAATGAATGGTATGATGAGTACTTCAGCATCTGCACGAGAACAAGTTGTTCCTCAAAGCAGAGAAGTGCGAGTTCGAGGTCCTAGAGACAGAATACCTCAGCGTCATCATCAGCGAAGGATCCATATGTATGGATCCCGTCAAGCTTGCAGGCATAGCAGAATGGCCAACGCCGACAAAGAAGAAGGAGCTCCAATCATTCCTGGGATTCACCAACTTCTACCGCAAGTTCATCAAGAACTACTCGAAGGTGGTACGCGCTTTAACCCAGCTCACTGGAAAAGCAGAATGGACCTGGGGCGCCGCACAGAACCAGGCGTTCCAACAGTTGAAGAAGCAAATGGCTGAGGACGTCATCCTCACCATCCCGAACAAGGACGGACACTTCAGAGTGGAAGCAGATGTGAGCAACGGAGCCATAGGTGCCATACTCAGTCAGGAACAGGATGGCAGATGGAGACCCATAGCCTTCATGTCCAAAGCGCTTACACAAACCAAGTGCAACTACGAAATCTACAACAAGGAGTTACTAGCCATCATGCTGGCACTCAGCGAATGGCGCCATTACCTGATGGGCGCAGCACAAGACGTAGAGATCTGGATGGATCACCAGAACCTTCAGTACTTCCGCAAACCGCAGAAGCTGAACCAACGACAAGCGCGCTGGGTAACGGAGTTGGCAGAATACCACTTTGTACTCAAGCACAAGCCTGGCACCACCAACGTTAAGGCAGACCTCCTCAGCCGACGTGTAGATCACGACCAAGGAGAGGACGACAACAGAAACATCACAGTCCTCACTCCCAAACACTTCCGGGCAATGATCATGCCCACCACCGCCAACGCTCACTCCTGAGTCATGGAAGTTACATGTCAGAAAGAACTCTGGGACAAGGGCATCGCCGCATCCCTGGAACACGAATGAGGGATCACCGAGAAGGACGGGATCCTGTACTACCAAGAACGAGTCTACATGCCTCAGCACAAAGCCGTTCGAGGCGAGATCATTGCTCGAAGTCACGATCACATCACGGCCGGACATCCCAGGATAGCCAAGACCAGTGAACTCGTTCTTCGCGAGTACTGGTGGCCAAAGCTGAAGAAGGACGTCGAGACATACATTGCCGGCTGCGAAACTTGTCAACGAACCAAGTCTAGCAACCAAGCCAAAGCAGCGCCTCTCCACCCGAACGCTATCCCGACAGAGCCATGGACTCATATCTCCATTGATATGATCACTGGACTCCCAGAGTCCAACGGGTACGATGCTCTACTCGTAGTAGTAGACCAGTTCTCCAAGGGCGTCATCTTCGTCCCTTGCAACAAGGATCTCTCAGCGGAAGGTTGGGCACGAATCCTCCGAGACCACGTATACGCATGACACGGAATGCCAAAGGTCATCATCTCAGACAGAGGGCCACAATTCGTGTCAAAATTCATGACCGAACTTTATCGACTCCTCGATATCAAGCAAAACGCATCCATGGTGTTTCATCCTCAGACCAACAGACAGACTGAACGAGTCAACCAAGAAGTAGAGAAGTATCTTAGGATCTTCATAACCTACCAACAAGACGACTGGGCCGACTGGTTGCCCATTGCCAAATTCACACATAACAACCGTGTTCACTCTGCCACTGGCAAAAGCCCGTTCATGGTCATGTATGGCAGAAACCCTCATATCCTTCCTGACTCCCCGTGACCCGCAGACATGACGATACCCGCCACCACCGACTTCTCCAAGACGATGGCAAAAATCCACAAGGAGACAGAAACCGCCCTCGAAGAAGCAGCAGGGCGAATGAAGAAGCAAGCCAATAAGCACAGAAGGAGTGCTATCGACTACAAACCCAGAGATCGAGTCTGGCTAGATGCCACCAACCTCCACCTCCCATGACCGAAGAAGAAGCTTGACGACAAATGAGTCGGACCCTTCAAAATCATCGACAAAGCTGGTGCTTTGGCCTATAAGCTCAAACTCCCTCCCCACTGGAAAGTCCACCCGTGTTTCAACGAGAAACTGCTGACCCCGTACATACCACCGACATTCCCTAATCAGGAACTACCTCCACCACCGCCTCTCGACCTCATCGAAGATGAAGAGTACTGGGAGATCGAAGAGATCCTAGACTCCAAGTCGTCCAAAGTTCGAGGACGACGAGGACAACCGTCGAAGATGGTCATCCACTATTTCATCAAGTGGAAAGGCTGGACTCGGGAGCACAACTCCTGGGTGCACGAGATGGAAATGGGCAATGCAAAGGAAGTGATTGCCGACTACGAGAAGAAGGCCAAGCGAAAGCAAGGCCAAGTCATAGTGAAAATCGTAATGACTCCTCGCTCCCCACTCGCGATGGTGCTCGACCACGAGTACACCCCGGACGGTGACGTATGCTACCTCGCTCAACAAGAAGATGGCACTCAGAAATGGGTTCTAAACCCCGATGTCAACCTCTGGGAGAAGTTCCTAGAGGAGTACTGGAACGCTCAGTACGACTCTCAACTCGACACCGAAGAAGAGCCTAGGCAGTTGGGACGTCTGCCTTAACGAGAGGGTAATGTTACGATTTTTCCATTTTCCTTATCTTATCTCTCGAGCGCCTATCTAATCTCATCTTATCTCCGGCACTCATCGCTTATCAATGGATACCAACTGACCGTGTCATGACTTGCATCATCACCACGACTATAACGAACGACTTCAGGACCTTTGCTACAACTCGTGACCATCGCTACCTAGCACGACTTCTCTTACATTTACCACATTGTTACCACACGATGACACGTATCGAGGCTATTATTAGACAATCCACATATAGTATATAAGTAGCGTAGTTCTCGCTGTATATTCCCCAGTCTTGAACTAAAGTTTATCTTACTTGCCAATACCGTGATTAGCACCAATTGACTATACGCTAGTATGAGTGATTGTCCGAACGCGAGACAGCTCTACTGTGCTTTACA